>JASGCC010002980.1:0-25859 GCA_030067915.1 Hydractinia echinata | reverse complement strand
ATGTGTACAAGAGAAGCTGGTGCCATTTACGAAGCTGGTGGGCTTAATTGCATGCTAACCTTCATTAGAGAGTATGGTTCACAAATTCATAAAGATACTCTTCATTCTGCAATGTCTGTTGTTGCACGGTTATGTAGCAAAATGGAACCAGCAGACGAAACGCTGGAAGGATGCATGGATTCACTTTCTAAATTGTTACAGCATGAGGACAGCTATGTATGTTAATAATTAAAAAACTTTATTCTTCATTGATCAGTGCTACTTCCAAAATGTTAACTTAGTGTTTGACACTTTTTGTCCATATTTAAAAAATGAGGAAAAACTGCCTTTGTCTTAATGTTTTTGTCCAAGATTGTAGATTGCTTGGCCATTCATTCATGAGATAAATTGTGACTCTGGCCTGGATCTAGTTAACATTTTGGGGGGCAGCACAAATTAAACCATTGAAGATTAACTATAATTTTCAATGATTTATCAATAGCCTATCCAGAGCTAAAGTTGTTGGCCTCTCACTTTGTGGCCTTAATCTTTTAGTCTCCCTTATTATCTCAATTTGCCATGGAATTCACCAAATATATTATTTTTTTTAACCATTTTTCTTTCATAGGTAGCAGATGTAGCACTCAGAATGTTTTGCTTGCTTAGCAGATCGGTTACTCGTCGTGGTGGTGTTATCCTGCACCCCCTTGCCAAGCATGGCTTTGACTGAAGAAACTGTTAAAGAACTTGTCAGCTCTGCATTAGCTTGCAATTTAAATACATCAACAAATCTTAATGCAAGCATGACAGAATCTCGAAGTAGTATCTGGAAATGTTTCAATTATTGTTAGTGTGTTATCAATGTTGTGTCGTGGTTCTCCAACAGTCACACACGTAAGTCTGAAAATTAAAAATGAAATTAATATATTAATATGTATATATGTTCTAATGCTATTTATAACAGTGCTGTTGTCACTGATGTGTACATACCTTAAATAATGTGGCAAGTATAAAGTTTTCACTTTATGGACCAATTAAAGTAAACATTTCAACACCTTTATGTTTAGGATTTGTTACGGTCAAGTCTACCTGATGCTATCGAAACTGCTATGAAAGGGGGATGAAAGGTGTGTGCTGATACAATGAGACTCGTTGACCTTCTTCTAGTTTTATTATTTGAAGGGGAGAGATGCCTTACCAAAATCAACTTTGACTGCAACTCGAGGTTCGTTAAGTACTCTTCGTAAGACGGACAGTGCTGGGAGATAAATCTCATCGACAGTTGATTGATTGTATCAGAAGCAAAGATACCGATGCTCTTATGGAAGCTATAGATTCAAGTAAGACTTGCTAATGTTTTTTGCATAATTCATACTACAAGGTTTTAGTAGATAACATATTCTGTTATTTTTGACATATTAAAACTATTGAACATGAAACTAACTGTGTTGTTAACTTTTTTAGGTACCTTTGATGTGAATTTCATGGATGATGTGGGACAAACACTTTTAAATTGGGCATCAGCTTTCGGAACATTGGAAATGGTACAAAAATATATAGACAATTGTATTCTATTTACATTCACTGTGTAATATAATGGTCCGGTTGACCAGATTTGCTCAGCTGGGTGACATCTCAGTTACTAAAATTAACCTTCACTAAAAGTAAAACATGCTTAAATAGAAGTTAGCCTAAATCTTGATTGAATTTGCCAAGATTGAGCACAGACCAAATTAATTTTTCCTTATACCAAGGCAGCCTAGGCAGGATGATTTTTTATGCTCACAAGATTAATTACTTTTGTTATAAAAATTTGTTTAGTGTTTTATTGTTTAAAGCCCACCTTAACCACAATTTTTGCATAAAACACAAGCCAAAAACCAACCCAGCAAGTGGAACCAGCCCAGCAAGTGGAACCAGCCCATCTCCATAATAAACAGTCCCCTGGTGGTTTTTTAAGTTGCCTGAAATCTATAATCTTTCAAAACATTAGAACTAACAATTGAAATATTTTTTTAATATTCTTGCTATTTGAGAAAGGGTGAAAAACACATGATGTAGTCAACATTTGTGATTTTTTTTTTAGGTTGAATTTTTATGTCAACGAGGTGCCGATGTTAATCGTGGACAACGATCATCGTCTTTGCACTATGCTGCTTGTTTTGGTAGACCAGCTGTTGCTAAGGTATTGTATATACTTTTATACAATCCATTTTTCAAGGAGTGATTCTACTGTACGCAATCTGTTTTTGAAGGAGTGATTTTACTTAAGTATTCTGTTATGAGATTTTTTCATTTTACTTCCATCTTCTCATTTTATTGTGTTTTTTAGATGTGTAACACTTCAACATGTATTTTTTATGATTTTTTTTTCTTCTTGGGTTTTGTATGTATTGCATGCATATTTTGTTTGTTTTAAAAATTTCTTCCTTTATCACATTTTTTATTCAAACACTGACAAACCTTCAGCTGGGTGAAGTTTGCAAACAAGGTTCAAACTTAAATCTGCCCTTGCATTTACCTGATTATATTGTGTATGTAAAAACCTGATCAAAATGTGTACTTAATGTTTTGTCATTTTTATTGGATCTGTATACTTAAATTATACGTACAGTTGTGTTTACATTGGTGATTGATATTTATATTTTTCACTTCTGATATAGCAGCATTACTAATATGCAAAATGTTCATTTTGCATAATTCTAGGTTTTACTTCTTAATGGTGCAAATCCTGAGTTGCGGGATGAAGATAGCAAAACTCCACTTGACAAGGCCCGTGAAAGAAATGATGAAGGCCATAAAGAAGTAGTTCGTATTTTGCAGTCTCCAGGTAATGCCCAAATAGGTATTTCAGGTTATGGAGCAGTGGTTGCAGACATGCTTTGAAGACATCTTGTTTTTGTCTGTATATTTGACCCTGCATATTTATTCTTATTTTAAAGAAAAATTTGTAGAAAAACTAGCAGGGATAGGGTATACACTTTGTTGGTTCTTTTTTTGGCACCCTGCTTATCAAACTGCTGATTTTTTTTTTTTTTAAATGTCCAAAGTTCTGGTCACCAGTCTTTTTTGAGATTGGAAGTGCAGTATTGGTTGTAACATATTTTATTTGGTATTCATGTTGTGGAATTATCTTTTGATTTCAGGAGAATGGATGGCAGCTTCTTCAGAGCCTCCACCCTCAGAAGTGCCCACTGTTACAGAAAATGCAAAAACGAAAAAGTCAGAAGGGACTGAGGAACCTAGGGATACTGGGGAAGATACAGGAGAAACTGAATCAGAACAGGATACAGATATTGTTACCGTAAAAGGTGATCCTCAAATGGCACCTGTTTATGTGAAGAGGCTTGTTCCAGTATTTGCTAACACATACCAAGCTTCTTTAGTGCCTTCCATCAAAAAAGCTACTCTGTCAATTTTAAAGAAGATGATTCACTATATACCAGTGTCTATGATGGAAGATTTAGTATCAGGAAATGTTGCTCCACTCTTAGTTGATGTCATTGCTACTGCTCTTAATGCTGAAGTGAGTATGAGTCTTGAGTTTTACAGCTGTCACCGTACTTTAATTATTGATTGGAGTCACTTTTAGGGTAATTGTCACAAGCCAGTGTGTGATTTTTTTAACGACCTGCCTGTTAACTTTCTACTTTTTTGTTTATAAGACTGTCTTAAATAAATGTTTGTATTCCGTCTGTAGGTTGACAAAAAAATCATGACTGAGAGGTTGTGCATTTCAAAAACTGTTTTTTCAACATCGTATCAATTGATGTTTTTTGTATGATTTCAGCCTTGCCATTGTTCTTTGTTCCTGTTTTTCAGCTATTGTTTTATTGTAGCACGGTTAAAAAACTTTAGGGGGAAGCCTATACATTTGTTATAAAACTGTCAAAGTGCTTTCTTACTCCTAAAAAATTGTTATGAACTGTCACCATGGTGGCGCCTGTTTCACCTTCTTTTAAAAACCTGACAAGTAAAGTTCGTGAATAAAAGTAATGCACTGCTATTGTTTTTAGAAGTTATTTTAAAAATTTATCTCCTGAAAAAGATGATAGTATCTTCATCTTTTTATTTTATTTTATCACCAATCTTTTTTTTTTTTACTTTCAACTAGCTGGTACTTATTCTCAGTGGTGTTTCTAAGAGTTATGTTAAATCCCAAACAGCTGTCTATAAAAAACAAAACAACAGAAATACTAATTAAAAATTTTTAAAAATGCATATCTATTTGGCAGTAGCATAGTTTGATCAAATTTTTGGCTGGTTTTTATACAAAAAAAACCCCACTACCACAGACAAGAAGCCAAACTTTGTCTAAGGACAGCCTGTCAATTGGATGATTTTTTTTAGGGTGACGATGAAGGACATTTGTCAGCTTTTCATTGCGTGCAAGATTTGATGAGTAAAGGGCCAAACATCTTTTAATTCATTTCATACGACTTGGTGTTTTACAAAGAATAACTGAGATGTCGAATGAATCTGAAGAAGTAGGCCAAGAGGATTTAATTGATGGTATAGTTCAAAAGGTATTTTAAATTTTCTTTGTTTTTGTAATATTTTTTTACCCACTGTAGAGGTAGTTTGTACCCAATAAGAATTTTTTTTTCTCTGTTAATGGTTAATTTGTTAAGTTCCAAAAAAGAAAAAATGAGAATGTTTTGTTCCTTAAACTATATTATTCGAAGAGTCCTCCTCCAAAAACATTCATAACAGCAAATAAGTGCTTTCAAATAACAATATTGCATAACATAAAGTTTTATATATTCACATACGTCATCATCCTGATATATAGAGACTTATAAGGAAAAATACCAATGCTTGTATTTGTCTTGATATCTACCTGGTACTATTTTTAATTTTGTTTCTCAATTTTTGACAAAATTCACAAATTTAATACCTGTTATCTTTTTTTTAAAAATATCACCTGCAAAATTAATACCCTTGAAAATTCTGAAAAGGAAATAATGATTGGTTAATCTTTGCCACAGACTGGAGAAGAATGCATTTACCATTTTTTAGCTTTTAGTTAAATTATCTAATTTCTTAAACACAACTGTAAAATGTTTAAAATTCTAAAAAAATTTGATAACGTTTGTTGTCATCATTTGTGATTAATACTGTGAAACATATTTTTTCGAAATTACATAGCTGCAAAAATCAGTCCTATTTACGTCGAACCTATCGTGAAGCATATTTTAGCAAGACTTAAAAGTTAACTGGTTTGAAAATTTGAAACTTGTCAGTCTGCAAAACAAAATGTCACTATTTGCTAGTAGGAATATAAGACTCTTGCTGAATAGCCAGTGCAGTTAAGATAGTTTGGAAGCAGTTTCAAATTTTCTAGAATATACTAAAGAACCATATGTTTCCTCATGGTGATTGCCACAGAATAAAAAAATGCCCTTTATGTTTTTAGGAGGAGAGCACAATACCGCTACAGGATGCCACCAAGCTCTTACCAGGTCGTCCGTATCATTGGCATGACTGGTGTATTGTGCGAGGACGTGACTGTCTGTATTTATGGAGCGATTTTTGTGCAATTGAACTATCAAATGGAAGCAATGGATGGTTTCGTTTCGTTCTTGATGGAAAACTGGCTACAATGTATTCAAGTGGTAGTCCTGAAGGTGGTTCTAGTTCATCTGAAAGTAGAACCGAATTTTTAGATAAGCTGCAACGTGCAAGAAGTGCTGTCCCCTCAAGTACAGTTAGTCAACCAATTTTATCATCCACAAAAACAGAAAGTATTACTGTTGGAAACTGGACATTGAGTTGCAAAACAGATGACCAAGTTGTTGTAATTAATACTGATGGTCAGCAAGCAACAATATTGAAAGAAGATCTACCTGGATTCTTGTTTGAATCAAATCGTGGAACTAAACATACGTTTACTGCTGAAACATCATTAGGTGCGTTGTTTTCAAATTTTCCTTATTTCCTTACTTGCTGTGTTTTCTTAATTTTGTTTGATCAATGTTACCTTTGCAGAATTTTGTTTGATCAATGTTACCTTTGCAGAATTTTGTTTGATCAATGTTACCTTTGCAGAATTTTGTTTGATCAATGTTACCTTTGCAGAATTTTGTTTGATCAATGTTACCTTTGCAGAATTTTGTTTGATCAATGTTACCTTTGCAGAATTTTGTTTATAACCATTGATGTATTCTTCACCACTAGGACCAGATTTTGCATTTTCATGGAATGGTAAACCCGGGAAGAAATTTCAATCCAAGAAGGAACAAATTAGACAAAAACTATCTACCTGGGCACATAGTCTGTATTGTAAATACTTTAAAGATGCAGATATGACACCCCATGGAGCCATGGCAACACTTCACAAAATTAGTGAGACCTTGAACACATGCGCCAGCTCTAATGAGGTAAAACAAATTTAACTATTTACTGCTTTGACATATACTTACTAACATTTAATGTTTGAATAGTAATTTTGACTTTCTTATTCAATTTATTTCAAATCTGACAAAATTACCTATGTGAAATGCCCTTTGCCCATGTTTTTTTGTTTTATGGTAAGGGGCATTCATAAAGTAGGACGCACCAAATTGCTCTTTTTCTGACCCCCTCCCTCCCTCCCTCCTGTACACACTTGTACGCTTTTACCTTGGCTCCCACCCCTGCATACGTACATATATATTCACTAGCCCCCTCTCGAAAAAGGGATCTAAAAAGGTCTGAAAAGTAAAGAGACAGATTTTTTGGAAAAAGAAAGAAGTTCGTATTATGAGATCAGATTTTCTCGAACACTTGCAAAAACATTTCTTTCAATAAAATCTTTACAGTAAGTAAAATAATTTAATCTATTTCTATAATAAAAACAATTTTGAAACATTGAAATATAAAAAGCTGGAATTATAAATGGTCAAAGTGCGTATGTACGCGCTTACGAAACCCTCTCCCTTGTACGCACCTGTATGCTCTAACATGCTCCAACATGCAAGCAACAGTTAAAGTTCGCGAGTGCGAATATGAATTTGGAAGGGTTAATTTATACATGAACAGAAAATTTAAGATTGAGTTTATGTATTACTTCTACTTCAAAGAACATCTGCATTTTTACTTTCTATTTTATAAGCTAATAAGTGAGTGTTAGCCTCTGTATTTCCAAAGAGAAATAAGGTAAATTAAACAGTAAAAAGTACTTCACAATTTTACCCGTTAAGAGATAATTGGCATCCAGTAGACATTGTAGTTAATAATTCACTAGTGGTTTTCTCCTGCATAATAAGTACTATTATTTTGTTTACTGCAGCCATTCCTAGAGGAGAAGAAGAAAGAAGTGTATGAAGCTTTACAAGAATTGTGTACCCTGCTGAAAGAGGAAAGCATGTTATCGTCATACGAAATTCAAACAAGTGGATTGGTTACTGCTCTAAATAACTGTCTCAATAAAGTAAACATATATTATGAAGTTGCTTTTTGCTTCTTGATCATTCTAGTTTATTTATTTAGTGTAAACAATTGCATTTCTATTTCTTACCAGCGTTATTATGTATAGTATGGACTTCACAAAACATTCTTATCATTAGGCTCTTCCTGTGTCCAGCAGTTTATCCATGATGAAAGAGCATTCATATGCAGTTGAGGTGTTTAAAAATGTGTTTGGCCAAGCTTCAAAACAAGTATCATCGGATGAAAGGTAAAAGCTTTTTTAAGTTTAATATATTTTCAGGTTTTTTAAGTTAGCATTCAAAATTTAGTTCATTTTAGCTGATCATTTTTCTTGAGCTTAAAATAATATTAAAACCCAAGTTTTTGAATCAAAATAAAAGTTCATCAAAGCCAGTACTGATTTTTATCAAGGTGGTAGACTAACTTGTTTTTTTTTTTCAAAATTAAACAAGATGCAGCGATCGGTGTGTGAACATTTCATTGTATTTTTTTGTATAGTTTACATTTATATAGCCCGGCTGTGACATTGGTGAGAAAGTTAATCATGGTACTCGAGTCCACTGAGAGGTTACCAGTACTGACATATGAAGGCCTTGGAGGTGGATCAGGTTTGCAGGTATGTATGTTATCCCTTTTTTATTTTCTGTACATTTCACTAGCTGTTCTTAACTGAAAAATGAAGCTTATGCGGAGATGGTGTAGTGGTAGCGCATTCGGCTTGTAATCAGGTTCGAGTCCATACTCTGGCGCACTTTAAATGTAGTGTTGGTGCCATCTGCGGACCGCTAACCGGCTTGTGTGCAGGCAAGCAAATTAGAGCAATGCTATACGTATCTCTGGCGGTAATGTAACATAGTTACAGTCGGAGGGGAGGAAGAGCCAGCCATTAGGATGGAATCCCCAAGGACATTAAAACTTCCCGTTACTTACTTATTACTTACTTATTACTTACTAAATAAATTTATTTACTATTTAAGCGCAATTTTCTCGGAATTCTATAGAAGAACACTTGTTGCTCTTACGCATGAGCTTAGCGTGACACCATCTTAAAGTATAGCCAAAATAAAGTTTTGTAAAGCTCTATCTCTATTCGTTAGATACTTCTTTATTGACTATTCAGTTCTATGTATTATTAGATTTTACTGCGCCGTTTACGGTTTAAACTGGAAAGAGGTCATAAATCAGGGAATTTTATTGACCGAACTGGTCGATTTATAAAGATGGAACCATTAACGACCGTTAAAGAGGTTGAGAAATATCTACTAAAAGCTGTAAGTAGTAATTATTAGGACACGTATATTATTTTCAACAGCTTCCTTGTTGCGTGAGTGCTTGCAATACTGTGT
This sequence comes from Hydractinia echinata, assembly GCA_030067915.1. Taxonomy (NCBI): domain Eukaryota; kingdom Metazoa; phylum Cnidaria; class Hydrozoa; order Anthoathecata; family Hydractiniidae; genus Hydractinia; species Hydractinia echinata. Next base: position 17,124 of record JASGCC010002980.1, on the reverse strand, counting down.
GATAGTATATACTTCCACGGGTCCGCTGGTTCTCAGATTTTCACCTGTCTTATGATCGCTATTTCGTGCATTTTCTAGCACAACATCACTCAGTGTGGCAGACGGAATATGAGTATTGTTATTATAGATGACAATTTTAGTTTTAATATATTGGCATAACTGACAATACTATTTTTTATATCCATCTTTAGGTAGCAAAACAATGGTTCGATTATGAACGCGATTCGTTTGAATTTATGAAGTATTTTAAAGAAAACAATGAACCCCTTGTATTCACTTATGAGCAAGATTTTGATGAAAATGGAATTATCTATTGGCTTGGAACTAATGGAAAGTAAGTTTGTTTGTTCCAGTTAAATCTGGAAATTTGAGATCTGTTTTTCCCAATGTTATGGCAAAGTTGCTCTAAAACGTTTTTTTTACTGTATGGCAAAAATTATGCAGAAAGAACAAAGTAATTTCCATTAGTGTTTTTTGCGTGAAATCACAGTTTTTTTAGGACTAGCAGGTTTTATCAATGTTGATCGTAAATACTTATTAAATATCAAGGTGTTTATTCAGTCTTTTATTGAAAATATTGTTGTTGTTGTTTGTTAAGAAAAAGCTTAAATATCCCAAGTGAAGTAACGAATTATTTCCAACCTCTGTCCCAGGACTTCTTTCCATCACGCTTATATCATGTTTTTTCCTTTCTGTTAAGAGTCTGGCATAAGCGTAAGGGAAAGAAGTCCTTAAAATGAATTTAAATTGTTCTCACTGTATGTGGATTGTATTTCATCTGAGGCTGGCTTGTTAGTTGGTTCAAATTTCATGAAATTTTAGCCTCATGTTGCGTAAGTGTTGCTTATAAAAAAACGTGTATATGAATTACTTGTGGTGACGAACTTTAAATTTTGCTGCCTTGTCTGAAAATATTTAGTGGACGCTTGTAGGAAGAACATTTATCACTAGAAATTTATCACTTTCCATTTATTTTAAATTTACCCATTTCAAATTATTAGTGTTTTTGTTTTAAAGATATATCTCTGTGTGCTTACTTGAGCAATTGTTATTAACATAATATTTGTAAGGCTGCGATGGGCGTTTTATTCGTTCATTTCTGATGTTTTGTAGAACTGTCAAAGACTGGGTGAATCCAGCACGACACAATATTGTCAATGTAAGTGCTTCTGAAGGAAGAAGCTTACCTTACGGTCGTTTGGAGGATGTTATCAGTAGAGATTCAGCTGCAGTTAACTGCCATACCAATGACGACAAGTAAGTAGGGACAAGCATTACGTAATGGTATATTGATAATCGTAGTTCTTAATCGATTTCAGAAAGTTGCAATGCTATGTAATTGTTTTAGGTCTGCTTGGTTTATGATTGATCTTGGTGTGAATGTAATACCTACAGCTTATACCTTAAGACACTCCAGAGGTTATGGAAGGTCAGTGTTTCATTATTGTTAACCGTTTGGATTTTGCAAGCGGGTAGTACGGGTTTTTAGGCATTCTGATTGGCTTAGCGCTCTTGACGACGGGCCGATATGAAGCGGTATTGCCCGTTATCAAGAAAAATGGTAGCTTAAAATGTAAGCAAGCATAAAAAAAACAAGTTTCAAGAAGCATTGGAAATATTTATATATCTAACATTTATCGATAGAAAACATTTCATAGGATAGAAACAACAACAATGTCAGATTTTACTGTTGAAGTACTCAGATTAAGCGTCAATAAATATCTCCCTAAGTCATTACGCTGACCTTGCAAGCTCTGTCGGCACTTAGACCTCTGGCGATATTTTGCGGTACAGTCCGGGGTAATGGGTTAATATTGTATTATTATTTCTTTAAAAAACTTTGTATTTTACATTAGATTATGATCACACTTCCTTCACGAAGTGCTACTGTGCTATTATTTTTATATATACAGGTCTGCTCTGCGAAATTGGCTGTTTCAAATGTCCAAGGATGGTACAACATGGAGTACTTTAAAAACACATGAAAATGACGAGTCGCTTCAAGAGCCCGGGTATGCCTTTTTTTTCTTCGTAAATTATTTTAAAAAATGAAGGAAATTTCAATACATTGATTTCTGTTTCGCTTAGTTCAACATCGACATGGCAATTGGAAATGCCAGAAGAATTAAAGGATGGAAAGGACGGATGGAATATGTTGCGTATTCAACAGAATGGTCCAAACGCAAGCCGTCAAACGTATTATTTATCTGTATCTGGGTTAGAAGTTTATGGAAAAGTAACAGGAGTTATGAAGCAGGTTAAAGGTAAATATATTGTGATTTTTGATGGTACTGATATCTTTACTAGTGATTTACTGTCTTTAATGTTTCTCATCCAATTCATATTTTTAAGCACCAGCAGTAGTTGAAACTGAGAGCACTCTGAAACGACAGAGGAGAGTTTTTCGTTCACAAATGCTGAGGCACATGGCACTAGGTGCTAAGGAAGGTTCTGATTGGAAGTTATTACGGGAACATGCTCGCGCTAAGGCGATGGCAGAAGAAAACAAGAACAACACAGGTATGACTGCTGGATGTTTTTGACTAATTTTATATTTTCATTTCTTTTTGTTATCACTCTCATGTTATTATCATTATGTTTATCACGCAATATCTACTGGTTGCTATACTGCATTCACAACGTTATGTCAATTATTTTTATGTAGGATGGGTTGATGTCACGTGGCCACAAAGTTCTTCAGCTGCCAAAACAAACGAAGAAAATGCATTCAATGTGAAAGTTGTAGACATATCTGATCCAGCAGTTCAGGCAGCCATGTTGGAGGCTGAGAAAAGAGGAAAGAACGAAAACAATAAAGCTTTGCATCAAACGACACTCGATAATGCGTTAAAACAAGTTGTGATGTCATTTGGAAAGCGGGCGTCAGACACAACTGCAGATAATAAAACCAAAGAAGATCAGAATAAAGGTGACGATCCACTCTCAACTGAAAATAACTCTGCTGGCTCTGAGGTTGATTTAGCTAATTTACGTTTCTTAATGGCAGTGGAGGATTTATTAGACAGCTCATCATCAGATTTAGTTGCTAATGCTTTGGCAGAAGCAGCCAGCATGCGTGTGGATCAACTTCGTTTAGCAACGCAGTCTTTTAGAAACACCTTACTCGAACCATCACAATCTCGACCAACACCAAGTGCACAGGGATCTAGAGAAAGCCAATCCCCTCCGTCTGAGTTAAGTGTTCCTGTTGTAGCGGAAGCCATAGTAAATGAAACAGATGAAACAAAAACTGAAGAATCTGTGACAACTACCACAGATGACACGATATCAGATAAAAAAGAAGAGGATACTTCAACGTTAGATAACGAAAGTACTTTAACTTTAGAATCCACGCCAGCTGCATCTGACAAAGATTTTGATTCTATGAATATGTCCAAAGAGGAATGTTTAACTCAAATTAAAAAAATAACATCATCAATGTCGGAAGTCCTCGAAGCCATGACTTTAACAGATCCTGTGAGTGAATCAAATGGTAATTTCCCCTCTGGAAACCTTGATGATGATTTTGCTGAAGCTCAAAGTGAAAATTTATTTACTGTTGCAGAAAATAACTTTTTAAATGATAATCATAATACCTTAGAGCCTAATGTTATTGCCATATTAAATGATGAAAATGATAATGAGTGCAGTCAGAGCGATGATGATGATGATGACGATGATGATGATCGTGGCGATACACCACATGCAGATAGAGAGAAGGCACAGACCGGATCGATGCTAATAGAACAAGGTAATGAAAGTGAAACGGAAAATGAAATAACAAAGCTACTGGCAGAAAGTAAGGAATTAGATAACATTCTAATAGACAAGGACTACAAAGATAACTATGACAAGAACTCGACACTCAAAACAGACATGTCATCACCTAAAGAGGTATCAGAAGAAGCTGTGAAATCTATGTTGCAATTAGTTGCTGGTGACGAGGACATAAAAGATATTGACAGAATGACAATGCAAGCATTACAACTTTTATCTGGTCATAAAGGTCAACACAGTGAAAAAATGAGCGATTTACTTAATACCATTATGGCAGATGGTCAGAACGAAGATAGTAAAGATGTTGATAAAAACAATACTGTGCTTGACAAAAAAACGTCCCTTGATGATTCTAAAAAAGCTAAATCAGGTGATGACAATGCTGAGCCAGGTATGAACTTAGAATTTCATTCTCATATTAAGAAAGAGCCTGCTACTGCTGACCCAAAACAACCCTCGCAAAATATTGACACTTCAGATGCTACTTCAGAGGTGTCCACTAGCCATAATTTGGAAAGTAATCCTCCTGGAAAAGATAGTGAAGGTGCAGATATCGATCACCCTACTACAGATCAAACAACAGAACCAACTGGATGTAGTACTGACTTGACAGCTGACTCCAACGTCTCCAGTGAGATTATACCAAGTAAGCGTACAGATACAAGTGAGAGTTTGATCTCTAAATCAAGTGGCAAGGAGGAGGCACATTGTGATTCCGGTGAAAGCAATAAGAGCAACGAGGAAGACAAGCGCATGTATACCCTGGAAGAAATCCTCGAAGTTCACCGAAAGAAGGATGGCGATAACACACTAGAAAGTAAAATATCCATACCAAAGGTTGACGAAAATGTTGCAAAGATTTCCGAAGCTATGAAGGCTGATTTAGAATATTCAACCAAAGAAAAAACAAGGTAACTTTTATTGTTCTGATTTATTTTTTCTTTGGCTAATTTTTATTTTAATTATGTGAGGTGAGGAACTCTCAACTTGTTATTATTGCAACCATAAATGACATGAAGACAGTACAATAGTATGTTGTATGACATTTATGAGAGTATTTTTCTCTTTATTTAGTAGTGAAGTGATGATGGATATAGACGGTGGTGACAACGAGGACGAAGATGACGATGACGATGATGAAGACGATGATGATGACTTTGATGACATAGAAAACGATGACGAAAACGAAGCAGAGGACATGTATGAACCCATGCATGTAAGTTTTGTCCAATAAAGAATTTGCTGAAGTATTTGCTGAAGGATCAATTTGATTCCACTTTTTAGCTTTTTTTTTAGTGGGCGATGGTTTTTAATTGTAAATTTAAATTTTGAGTGCTTATGATTTAGCAAAGTCGATGTTTTCCCTGAAATGACAAAGTGTGTGTTTATAATTACTACCAACTGCTTATTTTATAAATATCACTCCTTTGTTTTTGTTTTCTAAGCGAGTCCTAGCGGCGTAAAGCGTACTTCATGGGAAGAGACTTTCTCACTTGCAGAAATATTTTCGGGATTTGCCAGCAGTGTGTTTTTGTTTCGCTCAGTTTCGGATTTCTGATCTTGTTCTTAGTAGTGGAAATTTATACTTTATCAACAAGTCGTTAGCCTGTAAAAATTCCACAGATATTTTCCCGTTGCAGCAAAGTTGATAAAAATATTTCATGTGTCCGTAGCACGACATTGTCTCGCATACAGACAGATGACAGATATTATTAATATAGAGACTGTTAAGGGTTGGAGTTTGTTTTTTTAAGTAAGTGATTCTTCCAATATGTTAGTGGGATTCGGACCCAATCCTTGGTCTTTTAGTCTTCCCGATTTCAACTGACAACCTTTCTATGACTGATATCTTACACTGCTCTCCATGAGACGAATCGTCACTTCAACCTAGACACTTTTATACGCATTATTGTTGACATCACGTTTTAATATAGAATATGATGTAACGTTTTTGAAACTTGTCTTTAGACTCGCCACCACGAGAGACATTACGATCATCAGCGTAAAATGTGGGATGATGACCTTGTCCTGAAGTGTCAACATGCTGCGTTGGTTCCAGCATTTGATCCTAGACCCGGTCGAACTAATGTTCAACAGACACAAGATATCGAAATACCTACTCCAGGTTTGTTTAGATTTGTTGTCGTTTCTGCTAAGCTCCAGTAAATTGAAGTGATTCGATGCAATTGTAGTTGGATGTATCTCTCTTGTTGATATGTAGATGCACTTCAGACTATCCATTCGAATTCTGTATCTTCCAATATGATGCTTTATCTACGTGGATCACCTTCTATGGGAGGCAAGGAAGTAGAGGTACCTCTGGACAATCCACATGCTACTGTCTTCTCATATGTGCAATCGCTAGTTCTTCATGGAGCGACTGGACCGAACAAAAACGATCGCTTGAGAAGAGTTTGGGAACCTAACTTTACGTATGCTTGGTTTCACTTCAGAACTTTAATTTGTCTTAATGAAGTAATCCGTAGTCATTGTGTTTTGATTTCTTTAGAATTGTTTACAAATCACGAAAAGAAAGTGGTGCTGACGATGCGGTGAACACACAGCAAGAAACTGATGCGGTAAGTCATTTGAATGTTTAGATACTTCACAACCTCTCACCCACTGTCCCAATTATCTTCTACTGCAATGTAAAGAAAAAATTCTCCCTCCTCAATCGACTTTCATGAAGTCACTAAAGTTGAGCACACTGTATATGTTGCAGTCCCTTTCTATAAGTGCAGGAAAAGACGGTTACCATTTGAAGTTAAGGTTATAGTTCAGCCTTTATTTGAGGCCAATTAAAAACGTTTAACAATTTAAAAGGAGTAAGGTACGTTCGTTTTACGTTTCACATTGCTTTGTGTCTAATAACCTTTTTTTCCCTGCAAAATCTCCAATTTCCTTTTTTTTTCAAAGTAAAACATTAGTATATCACCTGAACATTTCATCACGTTCGAAGACACGGAGGGCGTGGTCGCCCGCTTCGTTCCCTTACTGGGCGTTTTAAGTATTTTGATAAATAAATAAATAATAATTTTATGCTTCTTCTTGTAGTCGTACTTCTTTCTGTTTATTAGAATAATAATTTTATGCTTCTTCTTGTAGTCGTACTTCTTTCTTTTTATTAGAATAATAATTTTATGCTTCTTCTTGTAGTCGTACTTCTTTCTGTTTATTAGAATAATAATTTTATGCTTCTTCTTGTAGTCGTACTTCTTTCTTTTTATTAGAATAATAATTTTATGCTTCTTCTTGTAGTCGTACTTCTTTCTTTTTATTAGAATAATAATTTTATGCTTCTTCTTGTAGTCGTACTTCTTTCTTTTTATTAGAATAATAATTTTATGCTTCTTCTTGTAGTCGTACTTCTTTCTGTTTATTAGAATAATAATTTTATGCTTCTTCTTGTAGTCGTACTTCTTTCTGTTTATTAGAATAATAATTTTATGCTTCTTCTTGTAGTCGTACTTCTTTCTTTTTATTAGAATAATAATTTTATGCTTCTTCTTGTAGTCGTACTTCTTTCTGTTTATTAGAATAATAATTTTATGCTTCTTCTTGTCGTCGTACTTCTTTCTTTTTATTAGAATAATAATTTTATGCTTCTTCTTGTAGTCGTACTTCTTTCTGTTTATTAGAATAATAATTTTATGCTTCTTCTTGTAGTCGTACTTCTTTCTTTTTATTAGAATAATAATTTTATGCTTCTTCTTGTCGTCGTACTTCTTTCTGTTTATTAGAATAATAATTTTATGCTTCTTCTTGTAGTCGTACTTCTTTCTTTTTATTAGAATAATAATTTTATGCTTCTTCTTGTAGTCGTACTTCTTTCTGTTTATTAGAATAATAATTTTATGCTTCTTCTTGTAGTCGTACTTCTTTCTTTTTATTAGAATAATAATTTTATGCTTCTTCTTGTAGTCGTACTTCTTTCTTTTTATTAGAATAATAATTTTATGCTTCTTCTTGTAGTCGTACTTCTTTCTTTTTATTAGAATAATAATTTTATGCTTCTTCTTGTAGTCGTACTTCTTTCTGTTTATTAGAATAATAATTTTATGCTTCTTCTTGTAGTCGTACTTCTTTCTTTTTATTAGAATAATAATTTTATGCTTCTTTTTATTAGATTAAGTGGCGTATAGATTATGTGAAAGAGCATCTTGGTTCACTTCAATTACCCAAATCAGATGTAATTAACTACTTGCAACAAAGCTGTGATGCAGAGTTCCTGAAGAAATGGAAATTAACTGGCACCACGAAATTATGCCGAAAGCAAAGAAACTGCTCAACGTTAACAGCAGCTTACAAGGTTATATTTCTTCAAAGTTTTTATTTTTTTAGCCATTTTGAGTTTTTGAATGTTTCTACAATTCAAACTGTTTTCATTCTATCCAGGCTGCGCTCTGATTAGGCGGCGATCTTGATTTATTATAATGAAACTAACTACTGCTTTGTAACAGTTCCGATTTCTTGTTTAATCTTGGCGTTAATCTTTTAATAAACTTTGTTGTCATGTCTTTATTACTGTTATATTATAAATCACCAAAAATACACCTAACTTAAAATATGTTGAGTTAGACAGAAAATGAGAGAAATTTTATGTGGGATGATTTTTTTGCCTTTTTTATTTCCTCACTTTCATTGGTTTTTTCAGATTGTTTTACCTTGAATTTATCGCAGCTAAATCGAACTGGTCAGCATTTTATTCCCCTATTTTTACAGGAATTCGCAAAGCAAAAGTTATTGGAAGCATCAAAGCCTGAGAGCAAAGAGAAAGTTCTTCAAATCGAGGAACCTGTTCAGAAGTCGCTTGAAGATATTTCTGCAATACAACAGGTGTTAGAGGTGATCAAATCGCTCTACCAACTGGCTGAAGATATCAGTGAAACTGTGAGCTTATCAGGTAGCTATCTTCACTGAATTTGCTTGCTGTTGGTTAGATTTGTTTGTGAAAATAATGTCGTGAAAAATAGTGAAGAAAGTCATTTAAATGCTGACTTAGTTCTTTTCCAATACTTAATTGGTGTATTGCTTCAGTTTCATTTTATCCAATGCCAAACTGTATAGAATATACAACAACCATTTTTTTCTTTATAATTTGGATCTCTACCAACTATCTTCTGCCTTTGCAATGTTTCGGTTCTCGTAAATTTGATGAAGTTTTTGTGCAGTATTTGTGTACTTTCATGTTTGTATTGTAGGAGAGTATTTATTTGATGTTCCTGCTGAAGAATTTCTCTCGAAGAAGTTGACAACAAAGTTAGCACAACAAATACAAGTGAGAACTTCTTCTCGCCAGCCGTATTTTTATTTGAAAGAATGTTATTCTATGTCATGAATTTATAGACTTTGAAACTTGGTAGTTGCGTAGACCAGTCGCGGTACAGTTCAAAGGGCTGTCGTTTTGTCGTTCTTAACATTTAGTTCTTCTCGAATTAAAAAGGAAAAATATTTAAATGGTTAGAAATATTTGACATCATTTTTTAAAAAATCAGTAAATTTGTAAAGGTATTTTATTAGGTTCTATAAAACGTTGAATCAGTTTTATTCAATGTCAAAAGGATACCTCTTGTTTTTGCAGAAGGCTATTTTATTTAGCAACTGAACTTAAAATTCCCAGACCATGCGAGTGAAGCAAAGTCCACTGGAAACAGAAATGCACGCACAAACTCAAAGTGATGGCGATTCAAGCAAATTCATTGACCAAAATCATGAAATTACGTCGTTACACACTGCAGGGGTTTTGCTTTCATTAAGTTTCAAAATAGTTTTGATATTTGAAACGAATCGCTCCTAAATATTGCGCGATTTTAATCATTTCCATACGTGCTGAAAGATTGAAGTTAAACTTTCTCCATTACATCTTATTGTAGTAAATTCGCTATATCATGTTATTGTTTTAGGATCCGCTATCCTTGACTTCAGGTTCGTTACCTTTGTGGTGTGAATATCTCGTCATTAATTATCCCACATTGTTTCCGTTCGAAACAAGACAGATGTTTTTTAGAGCGACTGCTTTTGGATGTTCGAGGTAAATAAATTGCCCGCTTGGTTGTTTTTGTCATGTTTTTCCTGAAATAATCAATCTGAAAAAAAAAATCAAATATATTTTGCTTTCCTGAGGATATGTAATTTTTTTCAGATCGATAGTATGTCTGCAGAGCATGCAAGACGCTGCACTGGAACGTACTAGAGGCCATCCAACGAGACGATTGGAAACACAAGAATTTCGAATTGGAAGATTGAAACACGAGAGAGTGACTGTACCACGTGGGGAGGAGGTATGATTGATCTTTTTGTTCAAAAATTACTGAGGAGTAGTGTATTTCGTTGTTTTATGAAATGGATCATGTTTCACGTTTGGATAGTACTGAGCAAAATAAAACAGTCTACTCATTCTCGAATTAGCACGCGTTGAATTTCTTCTTCTTGTTGCTTGTGTCTTGTGCTGCTCTTCATATCTATAAGTTTTGAATATACTTTCTTGGTACGGAAGAAACGTGTAATCTAACCTTTCTTTTAGTTGCTTGAGACAGCCATACAATTGATGGATTTTCATGCAGAAAGGAAAGCTGTTCTTGAGGTAGGTGATTGCGTTCTATGTTTTTTTTTTGTTTCTACAAATAACAGGCTATCTAAATAGCGTCAATTTTACCTTTGATGAACAGTACTAGTTTCAAAAATGCTGTCTGTATTTAAATTACAGTGGCATGTTTTCTGTGACTTTGAAAAATTAGAGCGGTTTTTGTGTGTGCAATCAAAATAATTTCGACCTTATGATAATCGTATGTAGTCCAAAGAACAACTCCTCCATGTTATTTCCTGTTCAATCATTTTCTACTTGATTCTTCTAGATCGAGTTTAAAGATGAAGAGGGGACCGGTTTAGGGCCGAGTTTGGAGTTTTACGCATTGATATCGATGGCTATACAACGAAATGATTTGAACCTCTGGGTATCCATCGATGAAATTACATCAGACGTACGTTAGTGAATTTAAATGAAGCGAGAAGGCAAATAAGTACTTGCAATAGCTACAATTTATAGTGACAAAAAAGTGGCCTTACTAAATTCTGTTTTATAGATTTATGTAGATGTACATCTGCTAATTTATGTAGATGTACATCTGCTAATTTATGTAGATGTACATCTGCTAATTTATGTAGATGTACATCTGCTAATTTATGTAGATGTGCATCTGCTAATTTATGTAGATGTACATCTGCTAATTTATGTAGATGTACATCTGCTAATTTATGTAGATGTACATCTGCTAATTTATGTAGATGTACATCTGCTAATTTATGTAGATGTACATCTGCTAATTTATGTAGATGTACATCTGCTAATTCAACCATTCGCTATTTGGAGTACATTTTCGCGTCTTTGCCTTATTAAGCGCTTGCTTGCAAATGTTTTACTTAAACATGCATCAATTCACATGCTGTCTTTTCTTGTGTTTCACTGATTTTTTTAAAATTTGATTGAATTATTCCAGGGATAATTGTTTGCATTATCCTCCTAGTTTTCTCAACCTATGATTGGTTGAGAGTTAATTATTCTGATATAGCATTATGGAGATAAAATGTTGACAGTTTTTTTTGTTGTTGTTGCTGTGTAGGACTCGGATGGAAAATCGTTAATGAAGTATAGCCGGCACCCAAATGGCTTGTTTCCAGCCCCCTTTCCAAGTGATAATGACAATCTCGATGAAATTTGTCGATTATTTTCATTTTTGGGTATATTTTTGGCGAAATGTTTACAAGACAGCCGTTTGGTGGACATTCCTTTATCGGAACCCTTTTTTAAAATGCTATGCGCTGGCAAGGGTAAATACGCCAAGCTTTCGAGAACTTTATCACACACGTCAGAACTAACAGCAGACACTCATTGTTCCGACGACGAATCCGTTGACGATGTATTTGATGCGTCAATGACGGCGTCTGTCGAGAAATTGGACTCGCATTATTTTAGTGAAGTTTTAACGGATTGTGACTTTGAGTTGATACATCCGAATAAAGCGAAATTTTTGAAACAACTTAAAAAGTATGTTGAAGAGAGGCAAGCAGTGCTGTGCGATGACACTTTAAGTGATGACCAGCGTGAGAAGAAACTTAATGAGTTGTTGTTTCTCACCGAACATGGGCACACATGCAAGTTAGAAGATTTAGGGTAAGTTTGACCATGGATCTTAAAATGCCTACCGCGTCGATTTTTAGACTATCTACGATATAAGTTAGGAAACGTGTTGTCACGTGCACAGAGCTGTTTTGGTTTTGTATTTGCTTTTAATGTAATTTTTGTCTTTTCCTTTTTAGTCTTACATTCCAGTATGTACCGTCGTCGAATGTGTTTGGGTTTGATTTTGTTGAGTTAAAACCGAATGGCGGTGAAGAGGTAATCAAGTTAACATTTTTTTATTCGTTAGTTCCTTAGTTTCATTTAAAACTTGATACAAATAAAGTTTGTCACATGACAATTAAAAATCATTCCTGAAATATTGACTGTCTGAAATAAGATTTGCTGACGTCACCATTTTTTTTTAAAAAATCCAATTTTCGAAGATCTACTGTTTGGGATATATTTTTGGCAATATCTGCTTAAAAATATCCAAATTAAGTATTATTTTGATACTTTGAATGACGTATTTATTTCGCGATAATCCATTAACTTATTGAGGCGCCAATTAGACAAAAGGACAAAAAACGTGATACGACTTTTTAATGCGTTATAGCGTTTATTTTGGTTGGAAAGTTTTCACAGGACGCCAAACTTACAAAAACTTCAAAAAGCGAAAGGCGTAAAAGGGCGCAACTTCAGGAAAACATAGCGTACGAACCTGTAATATAGAACTCCAATGAAGAAAATCACTAATATGTCCCGAAATTCAAAAAATGTGAGATAGAACTTTTGAGAAAAAATCAGCTACTAATTATGTCTTAAATTAACCGTTCGAATGTTATTAACGAAAGATTGCCAGTTAAGAGCATTTTCGCCTCCACTCTCCCGCTCCCAGCATGAACAGAGTTAAATTTTACATGATTACTGCCCATTTTTTTTTTGCGCAACATGGTGATGAGCTGTGTGCGTTATAAAACTAAGCGAAAAAAGCAAAGTATAAAAAACGAATATCTTTTTTATAACAACTCTGCAATTTTTTTTAAAATCTATAAAATCCAGTACTAAGCGTTTCTTTTTAGAAGCTTAAATCTCTGACTTCTTATAAACTGTTTTTTTTTTTAAAAAGCAAAAAAAACACATGTGTGCTGTAAAAAAAGAGGTCTCTCGATTTCAATGTGTAAAACACAGAAAGGGTGCGAAATATTTTAAGGATGATGCTATTTTCGTGCGAGTGTTGTACTTTACACCTGTTGTTGGTGTCATTTTAGATGTTGGCTGGAGAAAATGCAGAAGAATATATTCAACTGTTAACTGATTTTACCATGCATAAAGGTGTGGCACGACAACTCGAAGCTTTTAGAGGTAAACCGAATCAATAAATATAATCGATTTGTGTTAAAAATATATATTTTAGACTGAAAAGTTTCGAAGTATGCTTACAAAGTTTTTGCCGAAATGAGGTACAAAAAAGTCAATAATTTAATGTATCGGCCGCCATTACGAATTCATAATTGGATCACTTTAAATTTATCACTTTTGATATCGAAAAAAAGCAGGCACTCAGTTGGACCTAAGTTTTATGTTCGAAACGCTGAGACGATATTGACTTAAAAATTGTTTTTCTGATTTTTAGCTGGTTTTAATCGTGTCTTTCCAATGGAAAAACTGCATGCTTTCAAACCACGTGAAATTCAACTCATGTTATGTGGCGAACAAGTACCAAAGTGGACATATGATGAACTCCTGTTGTATACAGAACCCAAATATGGTTATCATAAAGACAGCCCTGGGTTTTTAAGATTGTTGAAAGTGTTGGTAGCCATGAATGGTGATGAACGAAAAGTAAGGATCTATATTAAATGTCGTAATTATAATCCCCAAATGATTTGCTATCCACTGATATCTAATACGCATATATTTGATGGAAATTTAAAATTGGTAAAAAATTTTGATCTTGTTACCACCTGTCAAGGATTTATTCTTGGGACCATAAATTTTTTTATTAAAGATTTTTAGGAAAGTGAAAACATCTAGACCAATTGATTGAATTTATCAAAAGTTGCAGCCAAACAACTGGCATGGGACATTGCGCCCCCTCCATCAATAAGAAGAGGGTTAAGGTGTCTTTACGTTTTTAATGACCATGTATTATGTTTGACTTTGCAGGCCTTCTTACAATTTGCTACTGGTTGCTCATCTCTCCCACCTGGTGGTATCGCCAACCTTCATCCTCGGTTAACGGTTGTTAAGAAAGAAGATGAAGGAGATGGTAGCTTCCCATCAGTCAACACATGTGTCCATTACTTGAAACTACCCGAGTATTCATCAGAAGAAGTGTTGCGTGAAAAACTACTCGCCGCCACTAAGGAGAAGGGTTTCCACTTGAATTAAAAGCTGGTACGCGAAACAGGTTTTGACACTGGCGTGTAGTTCGAGCTCACTCAGCTGTCAATCATGACGCTGTCGGAAGAAATGGAATTGCGTTGTTATGAAACTCTTATTTTTAGCGACTATTTAAATTTATATAGTATAAAATTTTCAGTACCATGTTAATAGGTTAGGAAAAAATTTCGTTACACTGTGTTTTATAAACAGAAGGTGAACTTCGATTAGCCTGATGCTTTACTTTTATCCCGGTGTAACTTCCTTTATTCTTATTTCACGCTGAAAATCTCCCAATCGCACAATTTAGTCGATGTCAAATACTTGCACTAATCGAAAAAACAACAGGAAAAACGTTAGAAATAGCTGTATTTATACTGAGTTCGTCAGAGATGATTAGGTTGGCAGCACAAGCCGTAAATAATGAGTCGATCTTTTGACAGAAACCTTTAATCGTCAGTTTTAAACATTGTGACAGAAATGGTATGGTAGATAAGATCGTATTTATCGTTCCACCTTGAACAGCAAATAATTTCCGTGATAATTTAGAAGCAAAATCATTAGAAACGATAACAAATCATCAGACCTTAGCAATCATGTTATTTTACAGTCGAAAAATGTCATCGGTTATTTAAACTGATGTAATTTAATACACCGCCTCGATTAAGATGCGAAAAAGGATTGGTAATTTTGTACTGCATTTACACTGCCAGAAAGAATAATTCTTCAGACGAACTTTTTGTTTCAAAAGATTACTTCGTCTTAGTAGAAATAGATATGGCGATGTCAAAAAAATGAAATCACATCAGTGATATTAAAAACTTACTAAAATCAATAATTTTCTCAGTGTGTTGTTTCTCCCGCACAACTTGCTCCCAATCCTCTGTCAATCAAATACTATTTTAAATCCAAGAATTTAAATTGTTCAAAGCATTAAGTCATACTGCAAACAGTTTAACTGAACTTCGATCCCAGGTCTCTTTTTGTATATCTGGCGTATATCGTGTCAGACCTATCAATAAACGCAGCACCGATGAGAGACAAAATGCCCTGGGGACGAAGTTAAGTTTAACTGTTTATCATATGAAAATTAAGTCGTTTTATTATCGATGAGATTCATCCGTTTGTGTTTTAGTTTTTCACAGCTTTTAGAAATGTTTATATCTCGCTGAGCAAGAATGATTGTGTTGCTACTGTTATGCGTTCAGGTTGATCTGTTCGCTGAGCAAGAATGATTGTGTTGCTACTGTTATGCGTTCAGGTAGCTATTTCTAACATCTTCTAGCGCTCGTATATTTTTAAAGTTGCTCTGTGTCAGAAAATTTCGCGGTTGGGAAAAACGGGAAATTAAATTCAGTGAAGTACAGTAGTAGACTCTCGGTATAATAAACCGCGAAGGGAACCGAAGAAAAGTTCGTTATTTCGAGAGTTCGTTGTACCGAGGGAGCTTCTAAAAATAGGTTCACACTTCCCTTGGCAAGCACAGAATTTGGCAAAATTCTGTGCTCGCTTAGAGCTGCAAGTGTGGAATAATCTTTCAGACCAAGTGACCTGTAATAGAAGTCTGCTTTCTTTTAAGATTTCCATCTTGGCAAATTCTAATGGAGACCACTTTTTAATTTTTGTTTTTAATTCTTTTTGTGTTTCAATTTTCACAGATCATAAAATATGTTACTATGTTTCATTGAGCTAAGGCAGTCTAAGGTTTATCATTTTTTGTTTCTTTTTTGTTTTAGTGGCCCCCAGTGGAAACAATCCACTAATTATACGGTTTTGTGATTTTCTGGGTTAGCCACTTCAAATATTTATTATTATTTATTTATTTATTTTTGCACTGTTTGTGAAACATTTACAAATCTTTGTCACTTCGAGTAGTCAATTTAAACCTCTTCTTTACAATTTAGGTCTTTTCGTCAGTAGCTGACTGTCCTGACAGAAAGTGTGCTGACGAATGTCCGTTCGGTTTTGCTAAAGATCCACTTGGCTGTCAAACTTGTGATTGTTGTCAGCTACCATTTTGTCCACCGTGGTGTAGAGGTGGTTTTGGTTACACTGCATCTGCAAATGGTTGTACACAATGCACGTGCAACGGGTGCCCACTTTTTTCGTGTCCAACGAATTGTACTAAAGAAACCTTCACGGAGACACAAGCAGACGGCTGTAAAGTGTGCGCCTGTAAAGAAGAAGCAAAAACAGTGTGCGGACCAGTAAAGTGTCCGCCATGTACTTCGGGTATGCAAACAGTTGTTAACGATGTGGGTTGTACAGTTTGTAAATGTATAGAAAGGTCTGTACACTGCGAAAACGTAGCCTGTCCCGCAAATTGTTCAGAACACTTTAAAATTATCGATGAAAAGGGATGTGAAAGCTGCGTATGCATATCTTCATGCCGATCTGCCAATAAATGTCCATCCGATTGTCGTTACGGCACAACAAAAGTCGAAGAAAATGGCTGTACGGTTTGCAGATGCAAAACAAACCCGAACTGTCAGTCGCTAAAGTATTGCAACACACGTGGATGCCCTGTTAAAAAGATTAACGGATGTACAGTTTGTAAGTGTGGCGTGCAATGTCGGCGACGTTGTCGGCACGGATATAAAACACTTCTTGGTGTCGAGTCGTGTTGGTGTTGTCTGGATAAAAGGTGCCGTCAATGTAAAGATGGATATGAGTTGGACAGATCTGGTTGTGAAACCTGCAGGTGCAAGAAAAGAAAAAGTAGCCATGACGACGAAGATGATGATGGCGACGACGACGACAATAATGAAGGCGGCAAAAAGCGCAACAATGACAAGAAAGGAAAACAAAGCCGCCAGACAGAGCAAGATGGAAAACACAGAAAATGA
>JASGCC010002979.1:0-25865 GCA_030067915.1 Hydractinia echinata | reverse complement strand
TCTGATATCATGTACTAGGAGTTTGCATTCGCCTTTTTAGAGTGAAACGATTGACTGTGGGACTTAATTGAACTGATTTTGGACTTTGACCTTATCATGTGGATAAATGAGACAATTGGACTCCTAAGAATTAAATTTTTTTAATTTACATGATTGCTGGAACTCAGCGATTACACTGGGCGCTGTGGTACGCGCTTTATTTAAATTTAGATAAATAAGTCAATTTTTTAGCTTGGACCATCCTAGCGCCGTTAGCGCGCCTAAGAGAAATAGAGACAGTTTCAAAAACTACATTTCATTGACTTTCTAACGTATTCAATCCGTTTGAGTTACAACGGTTTGCGTCACATATTCGTACCACATGTATTTAGCGATATTTTTCTGATATTACTAGGTTGCATCGCTTTTAACAGTGAAACGATTGACTGTGGACTTAAATTGATCTGATTTTGGACTTGACCTTATAAATTGATAATGAGACAATTGGACTCCAAGAAATAACATTCTTCTAATTTGACGATGTTGCTGGAACTCAGCAATTACACTGGGCGCTGTGGTAGCGCTTATTGTAAAATTATGATAAATAAGTCATTTTTTTACTGTCGGACCAATCTAGCCGTTAGGCGCGCTTGAAGAAATAGAGACAGTTTCAAAACTATTATTCATTGACTTTCTAACGGTATCAATCCGTTTGAGTTACAACGGTTGCGTCACATATTCGTACCAGCTTGTATTTGAGCGATATTTTTCTGATATTACTAGGTTGCATCGCTTTAACAGTGAAACGATTGACTGTGGACTTAATTGAACTGATTTTGGACTTTGACCTTATAAATTGATAAATGAGACAATTGGACTCAAAGAAATAACATTCTTCTTAATTTGACATGATTGCTGGAACTCAGCGATTACACTGGGCGCTGTGGTAGCGCTATTAGAAATTTAGATAAATAATTCATTTTTACTGTGGGAACCAATACATAGCCGTTACCGCAGCTGAAGAAATAGAGACAGTTTCAAAAACTACATTTCATTGACTTTCTAACGTAATCAAATCCGTTTGAGTTACAACGGTTGCGCCACATATTCGTAACCAACATGTGATTAGCGATATTTTTTCGATATTACTAGGTTGCATCGCTTTAACATGTAAACGATTAACTGTGGGACCCTAATTGAACTGTTTGGACTTTGACCTGATAAATGCGAACATGATAATGGCTGCAAATAAAACATTCTTCTTAAATTGAAATGATTGCTGGAGACTCAGCAATTACACTGGGCGCGTGGTAGCGCGTTTAGTTTAGAAATTTAGTTGGCGGATCGAAAATATCGCTAAATACATGTTGGTACGAATATGTGACGCAACCGTTGTAACTCAAACGTTGATACCGTTAGAAAGTCAATGAAATGTAGTTTTTGAATCTGTCTCTATTTCTTCAGCGCGCGCTAACGGCTAGGATTGGTCACAGAAAAATGATTTATTTATCTAAATTTTTAAATAAAGCGCTACCACAGCGCCAGTGTAATTGCTGAGTTCCAGCAATCATGTCAAATTAAGAAGAATGTTATTTCTTGAGTCCAATTGTCTATTTTATCACATTTATAAGGTCAAAGTCCAATCAGTTCAATCAAGTCCCACAGTCAATCGTTTCACTGTTAAAAGCGATGCAACCTAGTAATACAGAAAAATATCGCTAAATACATGTTGTACGAATTGTGACGCAACCGTTGTAACTCAAACGGTTGATACGTTAGAAAGTCAATGAAATGTAGTTTTTGAAACTGTCTCTATTTCTTCAGCGCGCTAACGGCTAGGATTGGTCCCACAGAAAAATGACTTATTTATCTAAATTTTTCAATAAAGCGCTACACAGCGCCCAGTTTAATTGCTGAGTTCCAGCAATCTGTCAAATTAAGAAGAATGTTATTTCTTGGAGTCCAATTGTCTCATTTATCACATTTATAAGGTCAAAGTCCAAAATCAGTTCAATTAAGTCCCACAGTCAATCGTTTCACTGTTAAAAGCGATGCAACCTAGTAATATCAGAAAAATATCGCTAAATACATGTTGGTACGAATATGTGACGCAACCGTTGTAACTCAAACGGATGATACCGTTAGAAAGTCAATGAAATGTAGTTTTTGAAACTGTCTCTATTTTTCAGCGCGCGTAACGGCTAGGATTGGTCCCACAGTAAAAATGACTTATTTATCTAAATTTTTAAATAAAGCGCTACCACAGCGCCCAGTGTAATTGAGTTCCAGCAATCATGTCAAATTAAGAAGAATGTTATTTCTTGGAGTCCAATTGTCTCATTTATCACATTTATAAGGTCAAAGTCCAAAATCAGTTCAATAAGTCCCACAGTCAATCGTTTCACTGTTAAAAGCGATGCAACCTAGTAATATCAGAAAAATATCGCTAAATACATGTTGGTACGAATATGGACGCAACCGTTGTAACTCAAACGGATTGATACCGTTAGAAAGTCAATGAAATGTAGTTTTTGAAATTGTCTCTATTTCTTCAGCGCGCGCTAACGGCTAGGATTGGTCCACAGTAAAAATGACTTATTTATCTAAATTTTTAAATAAAGCGCTACCACAGCGCCCAGTGTAACTGCTGAGTTCCAGCAATCATGTCAAATTAAGAAGAATGTTATTTCTTGGAGTCCAATTGTCTCATTTATCACATTTATAAGGTCAAAGTCCAAAATCAGTTCAATTAAGTCCCACAGTCAATCGTTTCACTGTTAAAAGCGATGCAACCTAGTAATATCAGAAAAATATCGCTAAATACATGTTGGTACGAATATGTGACGCAACCGTTGTAACTCAAACGGACTGATACCGTTAGAAAGTCAATGAAATGTAGTTTTTGAAACTGTCTATTTCTTCAGCGTGCGCTAACGGCTAGTATTGGTACCACAGTAAAAAATGACTTATTTATCTAAATTTCTAAATAAAGCGCTACCACAGCGCCCAGTGTAATTGCTGAGTTCCAGCAATCATTTCAAATTAAGAAGAATGTTATTTCTTGGAGTCCAGTTGTCTCATTTATGCATTTATCAGGTCAAAGTCCAAAATCAGTTCAATTAAGTCCACAGTCAATCGTTTCACTGTTAAAAGCGATGCAACCTAGTAATATCAGAAAAATATCGCTAAATACATGTTGGTACGAATATGTGACGCAACCGTTGTAACTCAAAACGGTTGATACCGTTAGAAAGTCAATGAAATGTAGTTTTTGAAACTGTCTCTATTTCTTCGCGCGCTAACGGCTAGGATTGGTCCCACAGAAAAATGACTTATTTATCTAAATTTTAAATAAAGCGCTACCACAGCGCCCAGTGTAATTGCTGAGTTCCAGCAATCATGTCAAATTAAGAAGAATGTTATTTCTTGGAGTCCAATTGTCTCATTTATCACATTTATAAGGTCAAGTCCAAAATCAGTTCAATTAAGTCCCACAGTCAATCGTTTCACTGTTAAAAGCGATGCAACCTAGTAATATCAGAAAAATATCGCTAAATACATGTTGGTACGAATATGTGACGCAACCGTTGTAACTCAAACGGAATTGATACCGTTAGAAAGTCAATGAAATGTAGTTTTTGAACTGTCTCTATTTCTTCAGCGCCGCTAACGGCTAGGATTGGTCCACAGTAAAAAATGATTTATTTATCTAAATTTTTAAATAAAGCGCTACCACAGCGCCCAGTTAATTGCTGAGTTCCAGCAATCATGTCAAATTAAGAAGAATGTTATTTCTTGGAGTCCAATTGTCTTTTTATCACATTTATAAGGTCAAAGTCCAAAATCAGTTCAATTAAGTCCACAGTCAATCGTTTCACTGTTAAAAGCGATGCAACCTAGTAATATCAAAAAATATCGCTAAATACATGTTGGTACGAATATGTGACGCAACCGTTGTAACTCAAACGGACTGATACCGTTAGAAGTCAATGAAATGTAGTTTTTGAAACTGTCTCTATTTCTTCGCGCGCTAACGGCTAGGATTGGTCCACAGTAAAAAATGACTTATTTATCTAAATTTTTAAATAAAGCGCTACCACAGCGCCCAGTGTAATGCTGAGTTCCAGCAATCATGTCAAATTAAAAAGAATGTTATTTCTTGGAGTCCAATTGTCTCATTTATCACATTATAAGGTCAAAGTCCAAAATCAGTTCAATTAAGTCCCACAGTCAATCGTTTCACTTAAAAGCGATGCAACCTAGTAATATCAGAAAAATATCGCTAAATACATGTTGGTACGAATATGTGACGCAACCGTTGTAACTCAAACGGATTGATACCGTTAGAAAGTCAATGAAATGTAGTTTTTGAAACTGTCTCTATTTCTTCAGCGTGCGCTAACGGCTAGGATTGGTCCCACAGTAAAAATGACTTATTTATCTAAATTTTAAATAAAGCGCTACCACAGCGCCCAGTGTAATTGCTGAGTTCCAGCAATCATTTCAAATTAAGAAGAATGTTATTTTTGGAGTCCAATTCTCATTTATCACATTTATAGGTCAAAGTCCAAAATCAGTTCAATTAGTCCCACAGTCAATCGTTTCACTGTTAAAAGCGATGCAACCTAGTAATATCAGAAAAATATCGCTAAATACATGTTGGTACGAATATGTGACGCAACCGTTGTAACTCAAACGGATTGATACCGTTAGAAAGTCAATGAAATGTAGTTTTTGAAACTGTCTCTATTTCTTCAGCGTGCGGCTAACGGCTAGATTGGTCCCACAGTAAAAAATGACTTATTTATCTAAATTTCTAAATAAAGCGCTACCACAGCGCCCAGTGTAATTGCTGAGTTCCAGCAATCATGTCAAATTAAGAAGAATGTTATTTCTTGAGTCCAATTGTCTCATTTATCACATTTATAAGGTCAAAGTCCAAAATCAGTTCAATTAAGTCCCACAGTCAATCGTTTCACTGTTAAAAGCGATGCAACCTAGTAATATCAGAAAAATATCGCTAAATACATGTTGGTACGAATATGTGACGCAACCGTTGTAACTCAAACGGACTGATACGTTAGAAAGTCAATGAAATGTAGTTTTTGAACTGTCTCTATTTCTTCAGCGCGCGCTAACGGCTAGGATTGGTCCACAGAAAAAATGACTTATTTATCTAAATTTTTAAATAAAGCGCTACCACAGCGCCAGTGTAATTGCTGAGTTCCAGCAATCATGTCAAATTAAGAAGAATGTTATTTCTTGGAGTCCAATTGTCTCATTTATCACATTTATAAGGTCAAAGTCCAAAATCAGTTCAATAAGTCCCACAGTCAATCGTTTCACTGTTAAAAGCGATGCAACCTAGTAATATCAGAAAATATCGCTAAATACATGTTAGTACGAATATGTGACGCAACCGTTGTAACTCAAACGGATTGATACCGTTAGAAAGTCAATGAAATGTAGTTTTTGAAACTGTGTCTATTTCTTCAGCGCGCGCTAACGGCTAGGATTGGTCCCACAGTAAAAATGACTTATTTATCTAAATTTTAAATAAAGCGCTACCACAGCGCCCAGTGTAATGCTGAGTTCCAGCAATCATGTCAAATTAAGAAGAATGTTATTTCTTGGAGTCCAATTGTCTCATTTATCACATTTATAAGGTCAAAGTCCAAAATCAGTTCAATTAAGTCCCACAGTCAATCGTTTCACTTAAAAGCGATGCAACCTAGTAATATCAGAAAAATATCGCTAAATACATGTTGGTACGAATATGTGACGCAACCGTTTAACTCAAACGGATTGATACCGTTAGAAAGTCAATGAAATGTAGTTTTTGAAACTGTCTCTATTTCTTCAGCGTGCGCTAACGGCTAGTATTTGGGTCCCACAGTAAAAAATGACTTATTTATCTAAATTTCTAAATAAAGCGCCACCACAGCGCCCGTGTAATTGCTGATTCCAGCAAATCATTTCAAATTAAGAAGAATGTTATTATTTGCAGTCCAGTGTCTCATGTTTCGCATTTATCAGGGTCAAAGCCAAAGCAGTTCAATTAGGTCCCACAGTTAATCGTTTCACTGTTAAAAGCGATGCAACCTAGTAATATCAGAAAAATATGCTAAATACATGTTGGTACGAATATGTGCCGCAACCGTTGTAACTCAAACGGATTGATACCGTTAGAAAGTCAATGAATTAGTTTTTGAAACTGTCTCTATTTCTTCAGCGTGCGTTAACGGCTAGTATTGGTCCCACAGTAAAAAATGATTTATTTATCTAAATTTTTAAATAAAGCGCTACCACAGCGCCCAGTGTAATTGCTGCGTTCCAGCAATCATGTCAAATTAAGAAGAATGTTATTTCTTGGAGTCCAATTGTCTCATTTATCACATTTATAAGTTCAAAGTCCAAAATCAGTTCAATCAAGTCCCACAGTCAATCGTTCCACTGTTAAAAGCGATGCAACCTAGTAATATCAGAAAAATATCGCTAAATACATGTTGGTACGAATATGTGACGCAACCGTTGTAACTCAAACGAATTGATACCGTTAGAAAGTCAGTGAAATGTAGTTTTTGAATCTGTCTCTATTTCTTTAGCGCGCGCTAACGGCTAGGATTGGTCCCAAAGTAAAAAATGATTTATTTATCTAAATTTTTAAATAAAGCGCTACCACAGCGCCCAGTGTAATTACTGCGTTCCAGCAATCATGTCAAATTAAGAAGAATGTTATTTCTTGGAGTCCAATTGTCTCATTTATCACATTTATAAGGTCAAAGTCCAAAATCAGTTCAATCAAGTCCCACAGTCAATTGTTTCACTGTTAAAAGCGATGCAACCTAGTAATATCAGAAAAATATCGCTAAATACATGTTGGTACAAATATGTGACGCAACCGTTGCAACTCAAACGGATTGATACCGTTAGAAAGTCAATGAAAAGTAGTTTTTGAAACTGTCTCTATTTCTTCAGCGCGCGCTAACGGCTAGGAATGGTCCCACGGTACAAAGTGACTTATTTATCTAAATTTTTAAATAAAGCGCTACCACAGCGTCCAGTGTAATCGCTGAGTTCCAGCAATCATGTCAAATTAAGAAGAACGTTATTACTTGCAGTCCAGTTGTCTCATGTTTCGCATTTATCAGGTCAAAGTCCAAAATCAGTTCAATTAGGTCCCACAGTCAATCGTTTCACTGTTAAAAGCGATGCAACCTAGTAATATCGGAAAAATATCGCTAAATACATATTGGTACGAATATGTGGCGCAACCGCTGTAACTCAAACGAATTGATACCGTTAGAAAGTCAATGAAATGTAGTTTTTGAAACTGTCTCTATTTCTTCAGCGCGCGCTAACGGCTAGGACTGGTCCCACAGTAAAAAATGACTTATTTATCTAAATTTTTAAATAAAGCGCTACCACAGCGTCCAGTGTAATCGCTGAGTTCCAGCAATCATGTCAAATTAAGAAGAACGTTATTACTTGGAGTCCAATTGTCTTATTTATCACATTTATAAGGTCAAAGTCCTAAATCAGTTCAATCAAGTCCCACAGTCAATCATTTCACTGTTAAAAGCGATGCAACCTAACAATATCAGAAATATATCGGTAAATACATGTTGGTACGAACATGTGACGCAACCGTTTTAACTCAAACGGATTGATACCGTTAGAAAGTCAATGAAATGTAGTTTTTGAAAATGTCTCTATTTCTTCGGCGCGCGCTAACCGCTAGGATTGGTCCCACAGTACAAAATGACTTATTTATCCAAATTTTTAAATAAAGCGCTACTACAGCGCCCAGTGTAATTGCTGAGTTCCAGCTATCATTTCAAATTAAGAAGAATGTTATTTCTTGTAGTCCAGTTGACTCAGTTTTCGTATTTATCAGGTCAAAGTCCAAAATCAGATCAATTAGGTTCCACAGTCAATCGTTTCACTGTTAAAAGCGATCCAACCTAGTAATATCAGAAAAATATCGCTAAATACATGTTGGTACGAATATGTGACGGAACCGTTGTAACTCAAACGGACTGCTACCGTTAGAAAGTCAATGAAATGTAGTTTTTGAAACTGTCTCTATTTCTTCACAGCGCGCCAACGGCTAGGATTGGTCCCACAGTAAAAAATGACTTATTTATCTAAATTTTTAAATAAAGCGCTACCACAGCCCCCAGGGTAATTGCTGAGTTCCAGCAATCATGTCAAATTAATAAAAATGTTATTTCTTGGAGTCCAATTGTCTCATTTATCACATTTATAAGGTCAAAGTCCTAAATCAGTTCAATCAAGTCCCACAGTCAATCGTTTCACTGTTAAAAGCGATGCAACCTAACAATATCAGAAATATATCTGTAAATACATGTTGGTACGAACATGTGACGCAACCGTTTTAACTCAAACGGATTGATACCGTTAGAACGTCAATGAAATGTAGTTTTTGAAACTGTCTCTATTTCTTCGGCGCGCGCTAACCGCTAGGATTGGTCCCACAGTACAAAATGACTTATTTATCTAAATTTTTAAATAAAGCGCTACTACAGCGCCCAGTGTAATTGCTGAGTTCCAGCTATCATTTCAAATTAAGAAGAATGTTATTTCTTGTAGTCCAGTTGACTCATTTTTCGTATTTATCAGGTCAAAGTTCAAAATCAGATCAATTAGGTTCCACAGTCAATCGTTTCACTGTTAAAAGCGATCCAACCTAGTAATATCAGAAATATATCGCTAAATACATGTTGGTACGAATATGTGACGGAACCGTTGTAACTCAAACGGACTGCTACCGTTAGAAAGTCAATGAAATGTAGTTTTTGAAACTGTCTCTATTTCTTCACAGCGCGCCAACGGCTAGGATTGGTCCCACAGTAAAAAATGACTTATTTATCTAAATTTTTAAATAAAGCGCTACCACAGCCCCCAGGGTAATTGCTGAGTTCCAGCAATCATGTCAAATTAAGAAAAATGTTATTTCTTGGAGTCCAATTGTCTCATTTATCACATTTATAAGGTCAAAGTCCTAAATCAGTTCAATCAAGTCCCACAGTCAATCGTTTCACTGCTAAAAGCGATGCAACCTAACAATATCAGAAATATATCGGTAAATACATGTTGGTACGAACATGTGACGCAACCGTTTTAACTCAAACGGATTGATACCGTTAGAACGTCAATGAAATGTAGTTTTTGAAACTGTCTCTATTTCTTCGGCGCGCGCTAACCGCTAGGATTGGTCCCACAGTACAAAATGACTTATTTATCTAAATTTTTAAATAAAGCGCTACTACAGCGCCCAGTGTAATTGCTGAGTTCCAGCTATCATTTCAAATTAAGAAGAATGTTATTACTTGCAGTCCAGTTGTCTCATGTTTGGCATTTATCAGGTCTAAGTCCAAAAGCAGTTCAATTAGGTCCCACAGTCAATCGTTTCACTGTTAAAAGCGATGCAACCTAGTAATATCGGAAAAATATCGCTAAATACATGTTGGTACGAATATGTGGCGCAACCGTTGTAACTCAAACGGATTGATACCGTTAGAAAGTCAATGAAATATAGTTTTTGAAACTGTCTCTATTTCTTCAGCGTGCGCTAACGGCTAGTATTGGTCCCACAGTAAAAAATGACTTATTCATCTAAATTTCTAAATAGGGCGCTACACAGCGCCCAGTGTAATCGCTTAGTTCCAGCAATCATGTCAAATTAAGAAGAATGTTATTTCTTGGAGTCCAATTGTCTCATTTATCACATTTATAAGGTCAAAGTCCAAAATCAGTTCAATTAAGTCCCACAGTCAATCGTTTCCACTGTTAAAAAGCGATGCAACCTAGTAATATCAGAAAAATATCGCTAAATACACGCTGGTACGAATATGTGACGCAACCGTTGTAACTCAAACGGATTGATACCGTTAGAAAGTCAATGAAATGTAGTTTTTGAATCTGTCTCTATTTCTTTAGCGCGCTCTAACGGCTAGGATTGGTCCCAAAGTAAAAAATGATTTACCTATACGCCCAATAATCTCTAACATCAATACAACTTCATACAACCTTGCTATATACTTAGCAAAACTTTTATCACCACTAAGTACATCTGAATACACCGTTAAAAGCACCAATGAGTTCATCACACATATAAAACAAACAGTATATACCAAGAAACTCTAAGCTTATGTCATTTGATGTCACTTCATTATTTACTAACGCTCCTTTAGACTTCACAATTGACATTATTCTTAAACGAATTTACACCAACAAGGAAATTAAGACGGATATACCTAAACAACAAATGAAAGAACTTCTCATACTTTTGCACGAAAAATGTTCATTTTAGCTATAATAACGAAATTTTTATACAAACTGATGGTGTTGCAATGGGATCGCCGTTAGGCCCAGTTCTTGCAGGTATATTTCATGGTTCAGTTAGAAAGAACAATTCTACCATCCTTGAAAGATCACATGAGCCCATGGAGAAGGTATGTTGACGACACTATTGCGTACATAAAGAAGGTTCGATAGATTTTGTTATGTCGAAATTGAACAATTTCCATAACAACATTAAATTCACATATGAAACAGAGCAGAATGGTACTATTGCTTTCTTGGATGTACTTGTAATAAGGGAAAATTTGAATCAAACCACAGTATATCGTAAAAGTACTAATAACAATATATATCTTCATTGGCAGTCGTTTGCGCCAACCACATGGAAAAGAGGTACATTACAAACCTAGTGTCTAGAGCATTCAAAGTATGTTCCAACGAAGAGCATTTACAGAAAGAAGTTCTACACCTTAAGAAAGTGTTTAGAGACATAAATGGCTATCCAAATTGGGTTATTGAACAAACAATTGAAAAGCTTAAACATTTGAACACAGCAGTACAGCCAACTCAACAAACAGTATCAAATACTGATATCGAAGAGCATTTTTTGATGTTTACCATATAAAGGAAAATTAGGAGAAACGACTATAAAGTCATTACGTAAACACTTTGAAAAATGTTGTACCTGCAAACAATACGTTGCAAAATTATCTACACAGGAACAAAACTAAGTTCGAAATTCAATGTTAAGATAAGATTGAGAAAAACACAAACATGCTTGATAATATAAAGCCACATGTCCTGATCAAAATTGTGAAGCTACGTATATAGGAGAAGTAGGTAGAAGATTTTGCAGAACGCATCACGGAACCACCATGGACGTGATAAAAAGTCACATTTGCTTGAACATGCACAGAAGTCTGGCCACCAAAGTGTCACCATAGACGATTTCGAAATTCTGTCTGGTGGCTATAGAAACAACAAATTCAAAAGAAAATTGGCAGAAGCAATTACATATTAAGCACGTTAAACCAACCTTGAATGTTCAAGAACAATCAGTGCCAATTGAAATTGTTGAATTAGGTCGTTATTTTTTATTACTGTTTTTATATAACTATATATGTATCCATAGTAACGCTTACTTACTGTAACATTTTAACTTTTAATTTGTAAAATATACACTCTGATGATGTTCTACTGAATGTGTAGACGAATATATAGTTTTTAAAGAAAATCGTTTTACATCCCTCTGATTTTCACAATGATTAAGCTTCTGGTTATTTTATTTATAAAAAATGATTTATTTATCTAAATTTTTAAATAAAGCGCTACCACAGCGCCCAGTGTAATTGCTGCGTTCCAGCAATCATGTCAAATTAAGAAGAATGTTATTTCTTGGAGTCCAATTGTCTCATTTATCACATTTATAAGTTCAAAGTCCAAATCAGTTCAATCAAGTCCACACAGTCAATCGTTCCACTGTTAAAGCGATGCAACCTAGTAATATCAGAAAAATATCGCTAAATACATGTTGGTACGAATATGGACGCAACCGTTGTAACTCAAATGAATTGGTACCGTTAGAAAGTCAATGAAATGTAGTTTTTGAAACTGTCTCTATTTCTTCACAGCGTGCCAACGGCTAGTATTGGTCCCACAGTAAAAAATGACTTATTTATCTAAATTTCTAAATAGGGCGCTACCACAGCGCCCAGTGTAATCACTTAGTTCCAGCAATCATGTCAAATTAAGAAGAATGTTATTTCTTGGAGTCCAATTGTCTCATTTATCACATTTATAAGGTCAAAGTCCAAAATCAGTTCAATTAAGTCCCACAGTCAATCGTTTCACTGTTAAAAGCGATGCAACCTAGTAATATCAGAAAAATATCGCTAAATACACGCTGGTACGAATATGTGACGCAACCGTTGTAACTCAAACGGATTGATACCGTTAGAAAGTCAATGAATGTAGTTTTTGGAATCTGTCTCTATTTCTTTAGCGCGCTAACGGCTAGGATTAGTCCCAAAGTAAAAAATGATTTACCTATCGCCCAATAATCTCTAACATCAATACAACTTCATACAACCTTGCTATATACTTAGCAAAACTTTTATCACCACTAAGTACATCTGAATACACCGTTAAAAGCACCAATGAGTTCATCACACAGATAAAACAACAGTAATATACCAAGAAACTCTAAGCTTATATCATTTGATGTCACTTCATTAGTTAACTAACGTTCCTTTAGACTTCACAATTGACATTATTCTTAAACGAAATTTACACCAACAAGGAAATTAAGACGAATATACCTAAACAACAAATGAAAGAACTTCTCATACTTTGCACGAAAAATGTTCATTTTAGCTATAATAACGAAATTTTTTATACAAACTGATGGTGTTGCAATGGGATCGCCGTTAGGCCAGTTCTTGCAGTATATTCATGGTTCAGTTTAGAAAGAACAATTCTACCATCCTTGAAAGATCACATGAGCCCATGAGAAAGGTATGTTGACGACACTAATTGCGTACATAAAAGAAGGTTCGATAGATTTTGTTATGTCGAAATTGAACAATTTCCATAACAACATTAAATTCACATATGAAACAGAGCAGAATGGTACTATTGCTTTCTTGGATGTACTTGTAATAAGGAAGAATTTGAGAATCAAACCACAGTATATGTAAAAGTACTAATAACAATATATATCTTCATTGGCATCGTTTGCGCCAACCACATGGAAAAGAGGTACATTACAAACCTTAGTGTCTAGAGCATTCAAAGTATGTTCCAACGAAGAGCATTTACAGAAAGAATTCTACACCTTAAGAAAGTGTTTAGAGACATAAATGGCTATCCAAATTGGGTTATTGAACAAACAATTGAAAAGCTTAAACATTTGAACACAGCAGTACAGCCAACTCAACAAACAGTATCAAATACTGATATCGAAGAGATTTTTTGATGTTACCATATAAAGGAAAATTAGAGAAACGACTATAAAGTCATTACGTAACACTTTGAAAAATGTTGTACCTGCAAACAATACGTGCAAAATTATCTACACAGGAACAAAACTAAGTTCGAAATTCAATGTTAAAGATAGATTGAGAAAAACACAAACATGACTTGATATATAAAGCCACATGTCCTGATCAAATTGTGAAGCTACGTATATAGGAGAAGTAGGTAGAAGATTTGCAGAACGCATCACGGACCACCATGGACGTGATAAAAAGTCCACATTTGCTTGAACATGCACAGAAGTCTGGCCACCAAAGTGTCACCATAACGATTTCGAAATTCTGTCTGGTGGCTATAGAAACAACAAATTCAAAAGAAAAATTGGCAGAAGCATTACATATTAAGCACGTTAAACCAACCTTGAATGTTCAAGAACAATCAGTGCCATTGAAATTGTTGAATTAGGTCGTTATTTTTTATTACTGTTTTTATATAATATATATGTATCCATAGTAACGGCTTACTTACTGTAACATTTTAACTTTTAATTTGTAAAATATACACTCTGATGATGTCTACTGGAATGTGTAGACGAATATATAGTTTTTAAAGAAAATCGTTTTACATCCCTCTGATTTTCACAATGATTAAGCTTCTGGTTATTTTATTTATAAAAAAATGATTTATTTATCTAATTTTTAAATAAAGCACTACCACAGCGCCCAGTGTAATTGCTGCGTTCCAGCAATCATGTCAATTAAGAAGAATGTTATTTCTTGGAGTCCAATTGTCTCATTTATCACATTTATAAGTTCAAAGTCCAAAATCAGTTCAATCAAGTCCCACAGTCAATCGTTCCACTGTTAAAGCGATGCAACCTAGTAATATCAGAAAAATATCGCTAATACATGTTGGTACGAA
This sequence comes from Hydractinia echinata, assembly GCA_030067915.1. Classification (NCBI taxonomy): domain Eukaryota; kingdom Metazoa; phylum Cnidaria; class Hydrozoa; order Anthoathecata; family Hydractiniidae; genus Hydractinia; species Hydractinia echinata. The sequence goes on along the minus strand of JASGCC010002979.1, from coordinate 11,666 downwards.
TATGGACGCAACCGTTGTAACTCAAACGAATTGGTACCGTTAGAAAGTCAATGAAATGTAGTTTTTGAACCAGTCTCTATTTCTTTAGCGCGCGCTAACGGCTAGGATTGGTCCCACAGTAAAAAAATGACTTATTTATCTAAATTTTTAAATAAAGCGCTACCACAGCGCTAGTGTAATCGCTGAGTTCCAGCAATCATGTCAAATTAAGAAGAACATTATTTCTTGTAGTCCAGTTGTCTCATTTTTCGCATTTATAAGGTCAAAGTCCAAAATCAGTTCAATCAAGTCCCACAGTCAATCGTTTCACTGTTAAAAAGCGATGCAACCTAGTAATATCAGAAAATTATCGCTAAATACATGTTGGTACGAATATGTGCGCAACCGTTGTAACTCAAACGGACTGCTACCGTTAGAAAGTCAATGAAATGTAGTTTTGAAACTGTCTCTATTTCTCAGCGCGCGCTAACGGGCTAGGACTGGTCCCACAGTAAAAAATGACTTATTTATCTAAATTTTTAAATAAAACCGCTACCACAGCGTCCAGTGTAATCGCTGAGTTCCAGCAATCATGTCAAATTAGAGAGAACGTTATTACTTGCAGTCCAGTTGTCTCATGTTTCGCATTTATCAGGTCAAAGTCCAAAATCAGTTCAATTAGGTCCCACAGTCAATCGTTTCACTGTTAAAAGCGATGCAGCCCTAGTAATATCGGAAACAATATCGCTAATACATGTTGGTACGAATATGTGCGCAACCGTTGTAACTTCAACGAATTGATTACCGTTAGAAAGTCAATGAAATGTAGTTTTTGAAAACTGTCTCTACTTCTTCACAGCGCGCCAGCGGCTAGGATTGGTCCCACAGTAAAAAATGACTTATTTATCTAAATTTTTAAATAAAGCGCTACCACAGCGCCCAGGGTAATTGCTGAGTTCCAGCAATCATGTCAAATTAAGAAAAATGTTATTTCTTGGAGTCCAATTGTCTCATTTATCACAGTTATAAGGTCAAAGTCCAAAATCAGTTCAATTAAGTCCACAGTCAATCGTTTCACCGTTAAAAAGCGATGCAACCTAGTAATATCAGAAAAATATCGCTAAATACATGCTGGTACGAAATGTGACCGCAACCGTTTGTTAACTCAAACGGATTGTACCGTTAGAAAGTCAATGAAATGTAGTTTTTGAACCTGTCTCTATTTTCTTTAGCGCGCGCTAACGGCTAGGATTGGTCCCCACAGTAAAAAATGACTTATTCATCTAAATTTTTAAATAAAGCGCTACCACAGCGCCTAGTGTAATCGCTGAGTTCCAGCAATCATGTCAAATTAAGAAGAACATTATTTCTTGTAGTCCAGTTGTCTCATTTTTCGCATTTATAAAGTCAAAGTCCAAATCAGTTCAATCAAGTCCCACAGTCAATCGTTTCACTGTTAAAAGCGATGCAACCTAGTAATATCAGAAAATTATCGCTAAATACATGCTGGTACGAATATGTGACGCAACCGTTGTAACTCAAACGGACTGCTACCGTTAGAAAGTCAATGAAATGTAGTTTTTGAAACTGTCTCTATTTCTTCAGCGCGCGCTAACGGCTTAGGGACTGGTCCCACAGTAAAAAATGACTTATTTATCTAAATTTTTGAATAAACCGCTACCACAGCGTCCAGTGTAATCGCCTGAGTTCCAGCAATCATGTCAAATTAAGAAGAACGTTATTACTTGCAGTTCCAGTTGTCTCATGTTTCGCATTTATCAGGTCAAAGTCCAAAATCAGTTCAATTAGGTCCCACAGTCAATCGTTTCACTGTTAAAAGCGATGCAACCTAGTAATATCAGAAAAAATATCGCTAAATACATGCTGGTACGAAAATGTGACGCAACCGTTGTAACTCAAACGGATTGATACCGTTAGAAAGTCCAATGAAATGTAGTTTTTGAATCTGTCTCTATTTCTTTAGCGCGCGCTAACGGCTAGGATTGGTCCCACAGTACAAAATGACTAATTTATCTAAATTTTTAATAAGCGCTACCACAGTGCCCAGTGTAATTGCTGAGTTCCAGTAATCATGTCAAATTAAGAAGATGTTATTTCTTGGAGACCAATTGTCTCATTTTCACAGTTATAAGTTCAAAGTCCAAATCAGTTCAATCAAGTCCCACAGTCATCGTTTCACTGTTAAAAGCGATGCAACCTAGTAAAATCAGAAAAATATTCCTAAATACATGTTGGTACGAATATGTGGCGCAACCGTTGAAACTCAAACGGATTGATAACGTTAGAAAGTCAATGAAATGTAGTTTTTGAAACTGTCTCTATTTCTTCAGCGCGCGCTAACGGCTAGGATTGGTCCCACAGTAAAAAATGACTTATTTATCTAAATTTTTAAATAAAGCGCTACCACAGCGCCCAGTGTAATCGCTGAGTTCCAGCAATCATGTCAAATTAAGAAGAATGTTATTTCTTGGAGTCCAATTGTCTCATTTATCACATTTATAAGGTCAAAGTCCAAAATCAGTTCAATTAAGTCCCACAGTCAATCGTTTCACTGTTAAAAGCGATGCAACCTAGTAATATCAGAAAAATATCGCTAAATACATGTTGGTACGAATATGTGACGCAACCGTTGTAACTCAAACGGACTGATACCGTTAGAAAGTCAATGAAATGTAGTTTTTGAAACTGTCTCTATTTCTTCAGCGCGCGCTAACGGCTAGGATTGGTCCCACAGTAAAAAATGACTTATTTATCTAAATTTTTAAATAAAGCGCTACCACAGCGCCCAGTGTAATCGCTGAGTTCCAGCAATCATGTCAAATTAAGAAGAATGTTATTTCTTGGAGTCCAATTGTCTCATTTATCACATTTATAAGGTCAAAGTCCAAAATCAGTTCAATTAAGTCCCACAGTCAATCGTTTCACTGTTAAAAGCGATGCAACCTAGTAATATCAGAAAAATATCGCTAAATACATGTTGGTACGAATATGTGACGCAACCGTTGTAACTCAAACGGATTGATACCGTTAGAAAGTCAATGAAATGTAGTTTTTGAAACTGTCTCTATTTCTTCAGCAGCGCGCTAACGGCTAGGATTGGTCCCACAGTAAAAAATGACTTATTTATCTAAATTTTTAAATAAAGCGCTACCACAGCGCCCAGTGTAATTGCTGAGTTCCAGCAATCATGTCAAATTAAGAAGAATGTTATTTCTTGGAGTCCAATTGTCTCATTTATCACATTTATAAGGTCAAAGTCCAAAATCAGTTCAATTAAGTCCCACAGTCAATCGTTTCACTGTTAAAAGCGATGCAACCTAGTAATATCAGAAAAATATCGCTAAATACATGTTGGTACGAATATGTGACGCAACCGTTGTAACTCAAACGGATTGATACCGTTAGAAAGTCAATGAAATGTAGTTTTTGAAACTGTCTCTATTTCTTCAGCGCGCGCTAACGGCTAGGATTGGTCCCACAGTAAAAATGACTTATTTATCTAAATTTTTAAATAAAGCGCTACCACAGCGCCCAGTGTAATTGCTGAGTTCCAGCAATCATGTCAAATTAAGAAGAATGTTATTTCTTGGAGTCCAATTGTCTCATTTATCACATTTATAGGTCAAAGTCCAAAATCAGTTCAATTAAGTCCCACAGTCAATCGTTTCACTGTTAAAAGCGATGCAACCTAGTAATATCAGAAAAATATCGCTAAATACATGTTGGTACGAATATGTGACGCAACCGTTGTAACTCAAACGGATTGATACCGTTAGAAAGTCAATGAAATGTAGTTTTTGAAACTGTCTCTATTTCTTCAGCGCGCGCTAACGGCTAGGATTGGTCCCACAGTAAAAAATGACTTATTTATCTAAATTTTAAATAAAGCGCTACCACAGCGCCCAGTGTAATGCTGAGTTCCAGCAATCATGTCAAATTAAGAAGAATGTTATTTCTTGGAGTCCAATTGTCTCATTTATCACATTTATAAGGTCAAAGTCCAAAATCAGTTCAATTAAGTCCCACAGTCAATCGTTTCACTGTTAAAAGCGATGCAACCTAGTAATATCAGAAAAATATCGCTAAATACATGTTGGTACGAATATGTGACGCAACCGTTGTAACTCAAACGGATTGATACCGTTAGAAAGTCAATGAAATGTAGTTTTTGAAACTGTCTCTATTTCTTCAGCGCGCGCTAACGGCTAGGATTGGTCCCACAGTAAAAAATGACTTATTTATCTAAATTTTTAAATAAAGCGCTACCACAGCGCCCAGTGTAATTGCTGAGTTCCAGCAATCATGTCAAATTAAGAAGAATGTTATTTCTTGGAGTCCAATTGTCTCATTTATCACATTTATAAGGTCAAAGTCCAAAATCAGTTCAATTAAGTCCCACAGTCAATCGTTTCACTGTTAAAAGCGATGCAACCTAGTAATATCAGAAAAATATCGCTAAATACATGTTGGTACGAATATGTGACGCAACCGTTGTAACTCAAACGGATTGATACCGTTAGAAAGTCAATGAAATGTAGTTTTTGAAACTGTCTCTATTTCTTCAGCGCGCGCTAACGGCTAGGATTGGTCCCACAGTAAAAAATGACTTATTTATCTAAATTTTTAAATAAAGCGCTACCACAGCGCCCAGTGTAATGCTGAGTTCCAGCAATCATGTCAAATTAAGAAGAATGTTATTTCTTGGAGTCCAATTGTCTCATTTATCACATTTATAAGGTCAAAGTCCAAAATCAGTTCAATTAAGTCCCACAGTCAATCGTTTCACTGTTAAAAGCGATGCAACCTAGTAATATCAGAAAAATATCGCTAAATACATGTTGGTACGAATATGTGACGCAACCGTTGTAACTCAAACGGATTGATACCGTTAGAAAGTCAATGAAATGTAGTTTTTGAAACTGTCTCTATTTCTTCAGCGCGCGCTAACGGCTAGGATTGGTCCCACAGTAAAAAATGACTTATTTATCTAAATTTTTAAATAAAGCGCTACCACAGCGCCCAGTGTAATTGCTGAGTTCCAGCAATCATGTCAAATTAAGAAGAATGTTATTTCTTGGAGTCCAATTGTCTCATTTATCACATTTATAAGGTCAAAGTCCAAAATCAGTTCAATTAAGTCCCACAGTCAATCGTTTCACTGTTAAAAGCGATGCAACCTAGTAATATCAGAAAAATATCGCTAAATACATGTTGGTACGAATATGTGACGCAACCGTTGTAACTCAAACGGATTGATACCGTTAGAAAGTCAATGAAATGTAGTTTTTGAAACTGTCTCTATTTCTTCAGCGCGCGCTAACGGCTAGGATTGGTCCCACAGTAAAAATGACTTATTTATCTAAATTTTTAAATAAAGCGCTACCACAGCGCCCAGTGTAATTGCTGAGTTCCAGCAATCATGTCAAATTAAGAAGAATGTTATTTCTTGGAGTCCAATTGTCTCATTTTCACATTTATAAGGTCAAAGTCCAAAATCAGTTCAATTAAGTCCCACAGTCAATCGTTTCACTGTTAAAAGCGATGCAACCTAGTAATATCAGAAAATATCGCTAAATACATGTTGGTACGAATATGTGACGCAACCGTTGTAACTCAAACGGATTGATACCGTTAGAAAGTCAATGAAATGTAGTTTTTGAAACTGTCTCTATTTCTTCAGCGCGCGCTAACGGCTAGGATTGGTCCCACAGTAAAAAATGACTTATTTATCTAAATTTTTAAATAAAGCGCTACCACAGCGCCCAGTGTAATTGCTGAGTTCCAGCAATCATGTCAAATTAAGAAGAATGTTATTTCTTGGAGTCCAATTGTCTCATTTATCACATTTATAAGGTCAAAGTCCAAAATCAGTTCAATTAAGTCCCACAGTCAATCGTTTCACTGTTAAAAGCGATGCAACCTAGTAATATCAGAAAAATATCGCTAAATACATGTTGGTACGAATATGTGACGCAACCGTTGTAACTCAAACGGATTGATACCGTTAGAAAGTCAATGAAATGTAGTTTTTGAAACTGTCTCTATTTCTTCAGCGCGCGCTAACGGCTAGGATTGGTCCCACAGTAAAAAATGACTTATTTATCTAAATTTTTAAATAAAGCGCTACCACAGCGCCCAGTGTAATTGCTGAGTTCCAGCAATCATGTCAAATTAAGAAGAATGTTATTTCTTGGAGTCCAATTGTCTCATTTATCACATTTATAAGGTCAAAGTCCAAAATCAGTTCAATTAAGTCCCACAGTCAATCGTTTCACTGTTAAAAGCGATGCAACCTAGTAATATCAGAAAAATATCGCTAAATACATGTTGGTACGAATATGTGACGCAACCGTTGTAACTCAAACGGATTGATACCGTTAGAAAGTCAATGAAATGTAGTTTTTGAAACTGTCTCTATTTCTTCAGCGCGCGCTAACGGCTAGGATTGGTCCCACAGTAAAAATGACTTATTTATCTAAATTTTTAAATAAAGCGCTACCACAGCGCCCAGTGTAATTGCTGAGTTCCAGCAATCATTCAAATTAAGAAGAATGTTATTTCTTGGAGTCCATTGTCTCATTTTCACATTTATAAGGTCAAAGTCCAAAATCAGTTCAATTAAGTCCCACAGTCAATCGTTTCACTGTTAAAAGCGATGCAACCTAGTAATATCAGAAAAATATCGCTAAATACATGTTGGTACGAATATGTGACGCAACCGTTGTAACTCAAACGGATTGATACCGTTAGAAAGTCAATGAAATGTAGTTTTTGAAACTGTCTCTATTTCTTAGCGCGCGCTAACGGCTAGGATTGGTCCCACAGTAAAAATGACTTATTTATCTAAATTTTTAAATAAAGCGCTACCACAGCGCCCAGTGTAATTGCTGAGTTCCAGCAATCATGTCAAATTAAGAAGAATGTTATTTCTTGGAGTCCAATTGTCTCATTTATCACATTTATAAGGTCAAAGTCCAAAATCAGTTCAATAAGTCCCACAGTCAATCGTTTCACTGTTAAAAGCGATGCAACTCAAACGGATTGATACCGTTAGAAAGTCAATGAAATGTAGTTTTGAAACTGTCTCTATTTCTTCAGCGCGCTAACGGCTAGGATTGGTCCCACAGTAAAAAATGACTTATTTATCTAAATTTTTAAATAAAGCGCTACCACAGCGCCCAGTGTAATTGCTGAGTTCCAGCAATCATGTCAAATTAAGAAGAATGTTATTTCTTGGAGTCCAATTGTCTCATTTATCACATTTATAAGGTCAAAGTCCAAGATCAGTTCAATAAGTCCCACAGTCAATCGTTTCAAGCGATGCAACCTAGTAATATCAGAAAAATATCGCTAAATACATGTTGGTACGAATATGTGACGCAACCGTTGTAACTCAAACGGATTGATACCGTTAGAAAGTAAATGAAATGTAGTTTTTGAAACTGTCTCTATTTCTTCAGCGCGCGCTAACGGCTAGGATTGGTCCCACAGTAAAAATGACTTATTTATCTAAATTTTTAAATAAAGCGCTACCACAGCGCCCAGTGTAATTGCTGAGTTCCAGCAATCATGTCAAATTAAGAAGAATGTTATTTCTTGAGTCCAATTGTCTCATTTATCATTTATTTATCAGGTCAAAGTCCAAAATCAGTTCAATTAAGTCCCACAGTCAATCGTTTCACTGTTAAAAGCGATGCAACCTAGTAATATCAGAAAAATATCGCTAAATACATGTTGGTACGAATATGTGACGCAACCGTTGTAACTCAAACGGATTGATACCGTTAGAAAGTCAATGAAATGTAGTTTTTGAAACTGTCTCTATTTCTTCAGCGCGCGCTATCGGCTAGGATTGGTCCCACAGTAAAAATGACTTATTTATCTAAGTTTTTAATTAAAGCACTACCACAACACCCAGTGTAATTGCTGAGTTCCAGCAATCATGTCAAATTAAGAAGAATGTTATTTCTTGGAGTCCAATTGTCTCATTTATCACATTTATAAGGTCAAAGTCCAAAATCAGTTCAATTAAGTCCCACAGTCAATCGTTTCACTGTTAAAAGCGATGCAACCTAGTAATATCAGAAAAATATCGCTAAATACATGTTGGTACGAATATGTGACGCAACCGTTGTAACTCAAACGGACTGATACCGTTAGAAAGTCAATGAAATGTAGTTTTTGAAACTGTCTCTATTTCTTCAGCGCGCGCTAACGGCTAGGATTGGTCCCACAGTAAAAAATGACTTATTTATCTAAATTTTTAAATAAAGCGCTACCACAGCGCCCAGTGTAATCGCTGAGTTCCAGCAATCATGTCAAATTAAGAAGAATGTTATTTCTTGGAGTCCAATTGTCTCATTTATCACATTTATAAGGTCAAAGTCCAAAATCAGTTCAATTAAGTCCCACAGTCAATCGTTTCACTGTTAAAAGCGATGCAACCTAGTAATATCAGAAAAATATCGCTAAATACATGTTGGTACGAATATGTGACGCAACCGTTGTAACTCAAACGGATTGATACCGTTAGAAAGTCAATGAAATGTAGTTTTTGAAACTGTCTCTATTTCTTCAGCGCGCGCTAACGGCTAGGATTGGTCCCACAGTAAAAATGACTTATTTATCTAAATTTTTAAATAAAGCGCTACCACAGCGCCCAGTGTAATTGCTGAGTTCCAGCAATCATGTCAAATTAAGAAGAATGTTATTTCTTGAGTCCAATTGTCTCATTTCACATTTATAAGGTCAAAGTCCAAAATCAGTTCAATTAAGTCCCACAGTCAATCGTTTCACTGTTAAAAGCGATGCAACCTAGTAATATCAAAAATATCGCTAAATACATGTTGGTACGAATATGTGACGCAACCGTTGTAACTCAAACGGATTGATACCGTTAGAAAGTCAATGAAATGTAGTTTTTGAAACTGTCTCTATTTCTTCAGCGCGCGCTAACGGCTAGGATTGGTCCCACAGTAAAAATGACTTATTTATCTAAATTTTTAAATAAAGCGCTACCACAGCGCCCAGTGTAATTGCTGAGTTCCAGCAATCATTCAAATTAAGAAGAATGTTATTTCTTGAGTCCAATTGTCTCATTTTTCACATTTATAAGGTCAAAGTCCAAAATCAGTTCAATTAAGTCCCACAGTCAATCGTTTCACTGTTAAAAGCGATGCAACCTAGTAATATCAGAAAAATATCGCTAAATACATGTTGGTACGAATATGTGACGCAACCGTTGTAACTCAAACGGATTGATACCGTTAGAAAGTCAATGAAATGTAGTTTTTGAAACTGTCTCTATTTCTTTCAGCGCGCGCTAACGGCTAGGATTGGTCCCACAGTAAAAAATGACTTATTATCTAAATTTTAAATAAAGCGCTACCACAGAGCGCCCAGTTTAATCGCTGAGTTCCAGCAATCATCAAATTAAGAAAGAATGATTATTCTTGGAGTTCCAATTGTCTCATTTATCACATTATTAAGGTCAAAGTCCAAAATCAGTTCAATCAAGTCCCACAGTCAAATCGTTTCACTGTTAAAAGCGATGCCAAACCTATATATCAGAGAAAAATATCGCTAATACATGTTGGTACGGATATGTGACGCAAACGTTGTAACTCAAACGGACTGATACCGTTAGAAAGTCAATGAAATGTAATTTTATGAAAACTGTTTCTCTATTTCTTCAGCGCGCGCTTAACGCTAGGATTCCCACAGTACAAAATGACTTATTTATCTAAATTTTTTAAATAAACGCTACCACAGCGCCAGTGTAATTGCTGAGTTCCAGCAATCATTTCCAATTAAGAAGAACGTTATTTCTTGAGTCCAGTTGTCTAGTTTCTTTTGCATTATCAGGTCAAAGTCCAAAATCAGTTCAATTAGGTCCCACAGTCAATAGTTTCCACTGTTATAAGGATGCAACCTAGTAATATCGGAAAAATATCACTAATACATGTTGTACGAAGTATGTGCGCAACTCGTTGTAACTCAAACGGATGATTTACCCTTAGAAATCAATGAAATTAGGTTTTGAATCTGTCTCTATTTCTTTAGCGCGCGCTAACGGCTAAGGATTGGTCCCACAATAAAAAATGACTTATTTTATTCCTAAATTTTTTAAATAAAGCGCTCCACAGCGCCAGTGAATCTGCTGAGTTCAGCAATCATGTCAAATAAGAAGAATGTTATTTCTTGGAGTCAATTGTCTCATTTATCAATTTATAAGGTCAAAGTCAAAATCAGTTCAATTAAGTCCCACAGTCATCGTTTCACTGTTAAAAGCGATGCAACCTAGTAATATCAGAAAAATATCGCTAAATACATGTCTGCGTACGAATATGTGACGCAACCGGTGTAACTCAAACGGATTGATACCGTTAGAAAGTTAATGAAAATGTAGTTTTTGAAACTGTCTCTATTTCTGCAGCGGCGCTAACGGCTAGGATTGGTTCCACAGTAAAAAATGACTTATTATCTAAATTTTTAAATAAAGCGCTACCACAGAGCCCAGTGTAATCGCTTGATTCCAGAATCATGTCAAATTAAGAAGAATGTTATTTCTTGGAGTCAATTGTCTCATTTATTCACATTTATAAGGTCAAAGTCCAAAATCAGTTCAATTAAGTCCACAGTCATCGTTTCACTGTTAAAAGCGATGCCAACCTAGTAAAAATCAGAAAAATATCGCTAAATACATGTTGGTACGAGATATGTGACGCAACCGTTTTAACTCAAACGGATTGTACCGTTAGAGAAGTCAATGAAATGTAGTTTTTGAAACTGTCTCTATTTCTTCCAGCGCGCGCTAACCGCTAGGATTGGTCCCACAGTAAAAATGACTTATTTATCTAAATTTTAATAAGCGCGTACCACAGCGCCAGTGTAATTGCTGATTCCAGCAATCATGTCAAATTAAGAAGAACGTTATTTCTTGCAGTCCAGTTGTCTCATTTTTCGCATTTATCAGGTCAAAGGTCCAAAATCAGTTCAATTAGGTCCCACATCAATCGTTTCACTGTTAAAAGCGATGCACCCTAGTAATATCAGAAAAAATATCGCTTTTAATACATGTTGGTACGAATAATGTGACGCAACCGTTGTAACTCAAACAATTTGATACCGTTAGAAAGTCAATGAAATGTAGTTTTTGAAACTGTCTCTATTTCTTAGCGCCCGCTAACCGCTAGGATTGGTCCCAACAGTACAAAATGACTTATTTATCTAAATTTTAAATAAGCGCTACCACAGCGCCAGTGTAATTGCTGAGTTCCAGCAATCATTTCAAATTAGAAGAAGTTATTTCTTGAGTCCATTGTCTCATTTTTTTCACCTTTATCGTTCAAAGTCCAAAAATCAGTTCAATTAGTCCCACAGTCAATCGTTTCACTGTTTAAAAGCGATGCAACCTAGTATATTCAGAAAATATCTCTAAATACATGTTGGTACGAATAGTGACGCAACCGTTGTAAACTCCAAAGGATGATACCGTTAGAAAGTCAATGAAATGTTAGTTTTTGAAAACTGTCTCTATTTCTTTCAGTGCCGCTAACGTGTGGTCCCACAGGTAAAAAATGACTTATTTATCTAAATTTTAAATAAACGCCTACCACAGCCGCCCAGTGTAAATCGCTGAAATCCAGGATCATGTTCAAAATTAA
>JASGCC010002978.1:0-25867 GCA_030067915.1 Hydractinia echinata | reverse complement strand
TATTGCTAAATGTACTTCAAAAAGTACAATGGGGAAAATGTTTTAAAAGCTTAGGCAGTGTAAAATTTTTGTTGTTGTTTCTTTCAGTAAAAAAAAGTGATGATACAGACATCACAGAAATGTTTTTTTTATCATTTATTTTTAATCGTGATGATGATAAGAAGCATACCTAAGAAGAAGGCACGTTTAGACTTTCCTTATAATAGTGTGAATTTCATTAAAACGACACTAAACCGAACCAAATATAATGCTATGTTACATGAAATATGAATTTGCAACTGAAAAATGGAATTTTAATATTGTTAGGAGCGACAGAGAATAGAGGTTTGGATAACATTCTTTGTTTACATTTTTTTTCGTTTTAATGTAATGAAATAAGAAGTATAATTTCAAGAAACCTCTTTTTGAAGGAGTCTTAACGCTATACTTTGCCCTTATATTTTGGGCAAGTTTTCTAAATTATTATACTTATCTCACCAAGCATATTTCTAACAAGATTCACTGCATGTACGCTGAGGGGGCGTAAACGTGCATAATTGAGGATTATTCAAGAGCCTGGGAAGACAAAACGTTCACAACATATAAAAGTTTATAAGCATTTTCTTGTTTTTGTACAACATTTCAAGTTAATTAAACTCCTGGTACAGATCAGGCTAATCCTTCTCAACTTATGGGCTTAAATGATTTCTTGTACAGTAGCATTTCAAATTTAACTTATAAATTGTATTAGTGTTGTTGTTACATTTTCCTGCTGATTTTGATATAACCTATGTCTAATAGAGATGGAAAATAATATATTAAATCAACAAGAACCACGCACTCGTATCATTGGTGTTTTGGAACACTATGGTAGACCCACATTACTTAACATACTGCATAATCCTAAATACGGCAATCTACCTCGAGATCCAAAGGAACTTAACAAAACACTTAAAACGAATCATATTAAGAAGTTGGAAGAATTAAGAAAGAAAAAAGTTATCAGAACACAACAATGGAAATTGATTTTTCCTTCAAATATTGACGAAACAGATTCCGGAAAATTTGATTTAACATTGTGTCGGATATTAATACAAGCATGTACAACACTTCCTCCTCCAAGCAACGGTTGGAACAAAATACTAGCTAAGCAAGATAAGTCTACAGCTGCATACGTATTAAGGCTTGTTTCCTTTCGTGATCAGTTGTACCATTCAACATCCATCATCTTGACTGAGGAAAAGTTTAATGAGCTAGGAAAAAATTAACAAATTACTTGAATCGTTTAAATTGCGTTACTGATATTCAGCATTTAAAGGTTTCACCGTTAGATTGTTTGGGTATCGATTATGTGAAAGCTCAACAAGAAGTTTTAAGGATACAGCAAGAAAGTTAGTTAAAACTAGTAAATTTGTCTAGCTGTATGACTGTGTTCAAATTTAAACTTAAATTTATTCCATCTAGGTCAAGGCAAGCTTATCATGGCTGTTATTATGTTCTCATTTATTATTTTCCTGATTGTTATTTTGGGATTATACATATTTTGGAACAATGGAACCGTACACAATTATCAGGATGAAGGTAAAGTATTAGGAAATTAAAGTTTCATTTACACTTAGCAACTTTGATTGCAAAAGAACATTGTTTTTGTTAACTTTAAATGTATCAAAGGGATTGGGGATTACGCAACCCTCCTGGCTATTTTTTTTGAAATTATATTTCCGCTATATTTTAGGGACATGACCGCCAAATTCAAAAGTATATTTCAACAGAAGAAGTCGTTCTTCAAAGTTTTGACTTTTTCCGATTTTCTTATTTTACCAGGTTTTAAATTTTGTTTTCCTGCGGTGATAAGAAACATTCAGAACGTTTAAGTTTGATCGACAATTAATATTTTGATTACAAACAGACCGCGATATTTTGGACAAATTCTAAGCATCTGTTGACACGGGAAAAGGTGCTGAGATCAGCAAGAATTTATAGCCACCATTTTTATTCATTTTTCCGCATACTTGAATTGGGAGAAGTTTGATTCCAATTGGTAAAGCTTATCAAAGATTATTTATGACTCCGACCCCCATCAAACTTCATAGGGTCTACTTGCGCTGACCTTTTTAAAGACCTGTATAATTGAAGACGTAGGATCGTAGACCATGTTTATCATTTACATTTAAATAAAAAGAAAGAAAAATACTTAAACCTATTCGGTCCGGGGTTTTTCGAACATATTTTAACTTTTCCTAGGCTTGTCCAAATTGAATCAAACTTAGCACACTTATAGTACGTCACAAAAGGAACAAAATGGCAGCAATAAATTTTTGCTTACGCTAGCACATTTTCTGTGACGTCATCAAAAGCTTGAAATTTGACCAAAATGCCACTATCTGCTTAAAATTCGATTACTGTAGTTCTAGAGCGAATTTTTATATTCTGTTTGAAGTTTCTGAAAGCTAAATAAAAGGTATTTAACATATTTTCCGGTTTTCACACAGATCGCATAAAAAACTGCCAAAAATTGGCCGGAAATCCGTTTTTTCCGATTTTCGGGTATAATCCGAAGAAATCGGGAAATCGGATTAATCACGTTTTCAAAACATGCAAAATGATTCTTCTTGATGTAAAAAAGTTGTGTTGTAAGTTTCAAGTTCTAATGATAATCCTAACAAGAGTTATTATATTTTCCCCAATATAAGGGTTTCAAAGCCTTATCAAAGCCTCTGAACGGTATGGGACCTAAAAATTGGGCATGCAGGTGTTTAATAGATAAATATTGAAACTCAGTAAGTATCGTAGCCATGAAACGTAGCATTAAGGAGTTATTAAAAAAAAACGTTAGTTAAGCAAAGAAATACTTATTTATTGTTTTAAAAACGTGGAAGAATCTGCTTACAAATTGTAATAGAAGAAAAAAATTTGCTTTTAATTAAAATTTTATGCAATTATTTTAAAAATAAATCCGGACCCATAGAAAGTCATTAACAGAATGTTCACGATAACATCTTTTTTTTTGCATTCTTTTTCATAAAAATTTATTTTCAACAAAAAGGATAAGTATATAATATATATAATAAGATTTTTTAGTTGTTAAACGTCTTTAGAAGGGTCAAAATTGAGCCATCATTTGCTTACCAGAAGTAGATGTAATGGATATGTAAAACTATATGATTTTTTTCCTTAATTACTAGAATTACATCATCGAATAGAAAAAGGAACAGTAAAGCTAAAGAATCATTACTTGAGCAGTATAGGAAAAGAAAATGTTGATAGAATAAGTCAGACGATCAGAAATCAGCAAAGATTTTATGTTGATCTAGCTGTGGTGGACAGTATTGAAGTCGATGTTAATAATTCCCACACAGCAAGAGATTTTCACATTCAGCAGCATTTGAGTGCAAGAGGAACATATAAAATCACGGAATTGTTAGATGATAGCAGTCAGATAACATTACTTCGCGGAATAGGTGGTATTGGAAAAACTTTTATGATGAAAACCGTTGCTTTGCATTGGGCGCAGGGTCGTATTTGGAAAGATTTACAATTTATATTTCTCTTCTCATTTCGAGAATTAAATTTATTTCGCAGTGTTTCATCCTTCAAGGAATTATTGCAGAAGAAATATTCTTTTCTTTTTCATCAGTTAAACGTTGAAGAAATTTCTGGCATTTCAGAACACATTCTTGTCATATTTGATGGTTTTGATGAATTCGTCTACGCTAATAACATATCAGTGATATCAAAGTCTTGTGACCACAACAGTGTTAATGATATTGCTAAAGCTGTATACGATGCCCTAAATTCCATACGGCACACTTTTACCAGGACATAAAACCATCATTACCACTCGACCAACAACCATTTCTATTATTCGCTCAGCTTTTTCTGAGTCATCGTTAAGAGAACTTGACATACTTGGTTTCGATTCATCTCAAGTTTCACAATATATTGATTTATTTATTCAAAATGAGACTCACGTTAGCAACATGTTGAAAGAAAAGATCGAGCATTCCTCCCATTTAAAAGTGATGTCAACAGTTCCAGTGTATTTATGGACATTATGTTCATTGTTCCAAGAGCAGAATATGTTGAAGTCCCTACAACCATAACAGAGTTGTTTGTGTGGCAACTGGCAATTTTCTTGCAACGTCACTACAAAACAAACATATCAAAAGCTCTCGACAATGTATTTGACATCTTTACCATTTCATCTATGCAACAACTGATTCATGGTCTCTCTTTTGTTGCTCACAAAATGCTTTTGAAGGGCGTAATTTTGATAGATGTAAGTGACCTTCCTGAAGTTATAAAAGCACAAAATCTTGAAGCAACCGGTCTTATTTCGGGAATGTCAACAATCTATGGCAAAAAATATCAGTTTAATCATCTTATGATGCAAGAATTTCTCACTGCTTTATATTACTTTCTTTCTTACGAGAACATTTACGATTTGACGCTAAACAAAAATCTTAAAGGCTGTGTGCCTTTAGCTGCTGGTATGATGGAGCATTAGAACAGAATTCCAAGTCACCAAAAGTATTGAAACATTTCGTACAAGCACTAGGTTTAGACTTTGATAATAACATGGAGCTTATAACACATTATGTGCTAAAGGACGACAACATATTTTTTTTAGAAACTCTATATGAATATCACAATCCAGTAGATAATTTAATACTTACGATCTGCCGTATAGACGTTGAGTATAAATGTCATGTACTGGATTTAAATCCAAAAGATCAGCATGAACTAGTGTACTTTTTAGAAAATTATGGAGATAAATTACTGGTTAGATCTATTCATTTGCCACTTAGACACACTCCTCATTTTACCAAATCAGAACTGAAAAAAATAATGAAACATATTTGTTATGTGCCAAACTTAATGTTGTATACTCCAGTGTTCTATCAAGAAAGTTTAGAATATTTGTTTACATCTTTGAAATCATGCGCAAAAAATGCATCGCAGCAGTTCATGAGAACAACCTGGAAATTATTGATACTAAACTACGCATGTAATGATTTTCTAAGAGATTTTGGTGATATAACTTTGCACGTTTTTAATGCTATGTGGTATTATACGGACGTCACTTTAATATGTCGGTGTGGATCCCAGATATTTATTGAGCAAATGCACCAGTCTTTATTAGTTGCATTGGAAGAAGAGAAAGATGGAGTCAGACTGACTAATTTTAAATTGCATATAAAAGAAATTGACGCAAAAATCTCCGATAAATTAGCTGAAATGATCCTTTGTATCCCTGAAGTAGAACTATTGTATCCTAATGATAGATACAGCAATAAGTCTTATACCAAAGTAGAGTTGAAACGTATTCAAAGTTCAATTACACATCTTTTAATGCGAAAGGTCGAGCGGAACAATAAGCCAGACAACTTTTTTAAACTAAGAAGGTTTATTATACAAAGTTGGACATTATATGTCGAAGTAGATGACACCGGTATTCATTGGATTTGGAGTAAACAGGAAGATAGTTAAAAATAACTAGTAAAACCTATTTGTGTATGTAACCATAAGTTATAAATTGAGAATATAAACAATGAAACAATAGCAATGAAATTAACTTAATTTATGTCCTTTTCTATTCGTTCTATGTTACATTTCGCTAGTTCTGTACAATAATGCTATACACTCTCAAACGACAGCTTACACGTAAGTAAATGTCACAGCAATTACCTAAATACAAGAATTAATTGCATTGTTCAGGTGAGTAACGCCATTCTCGCCTAAAACAAAAGATTTCCCGATATTGACCACGTGAGCAAAAAACAATAGAATTAACCAATCAGAAAGCGCGGTCAGAATTCTGACCGCAAAAAAATCGTTTGAGCGTTATTTTTTCCACCTCTCACAATATTTTAGATTATATGTTTTCTAATTGTCTTTCACACTTCTGAAATTGGAAGTTACTACTGAACCAACACTTTGCCGTCAACTTCTCCTGTTACTGCCATATTTCCAGATATTGAGAATTCGTATGCCTAGGCAAGTCCTGCGTGGTCACCTTCTCTATAATAAAAGACAACAAAAACAAGTTTATTAGCGGGATTAGCGTTTAAACTATAGTAAAAAGGGCGAGTATATCACAAGAAACGTGGTTATTAGAGAGGTTGATTATTTTCTGAAATTATCCAAAATGAGTTACTATCATTTTTACAAAAAAAATATAGAAAGGGTTGCGGAGCGGGTGACAGGGTCCCCTGGGTTCGCAAGCAAAAAATTTTAGATGTCCCTTTCGGTTGAATCGTATAAAAAACAAAGTTCCCATGTGCTCCATGGTAAACGATCCAACGGTTTTATCTTCGCCAAAGAAAAAAAGGTTTAATTTGATGAAGCATATCCTGGGGTTTCTGCATTTAGCATTACCGCAGTGTGTTCCGGACGGAATATTGCATAGGCCAGTGACATATTTTGTTTAGAACCTGATGTATCAGAAAATGCTAAAAAATGTTAAAGGAAACAAGAATGGTGTCCGGCATGAGTGTACAGTTCGGGTCAAGTTACAAAAACGGAAAATATTTCTTTATCGGGAGATTATTTCCTGGTTTAGAAATTATGAGACTTCCCGATCATTAAATTTTTTTTAAATTTGTTCTGATTGAACCCACAAAATGAATGAGATATTTATATTTAAAAATTTAAAAATAGGTGTTGATGATTGCATGAGAATCGCTTGTCAGAATATAAAACGCCTCAAATGACAAACGACAAATATATATGTACATGTTGAAAAAGTTTCCCGATATATATATTTGTATTGAAATAATTTCCGTTTATGTAACTTGAGCCGCACTGGTGTATGCTCACCGACAGGGTTAAAAAAGGTTCATTTCCTGACGTGCCTACAATATAGCTACAATCGTCCACAAAAATATGGCTCCCTACTCCCCCTCCATATTCAATGTAAAGAAGTACCCTTCGTGACTAAGCAGCTTAAATGATTACACATGACCACGCCAACCTCTATATAAACATTGATCATTAGTGGGGACGGAACATACTATTAACCAAATATGTAACTATAGCTATGTTCTTTTGCTAACTTTTGTAAACTTTTTGGTTCTTGGTTTTTTATATATAAAATTGCCAGAGCCAACAAATATTGTGCACAATTGTAGTTAAACAAGCTATGTGATGGGACATTCCTACAGAGTAGAATTATCCCACTCACTGTGTAGCTAGTATATGTATAGCTAGCTACCTATAGAAAAATCTGTCCAAAAGAATTTTTCTATGCTAGTTGCTGATTTTATGCTAGCTAAAATAGCTAATTTTATCCTAGCTACATTGGTAGTTCTATCCCAGCCAAGTAGTTAATTTTATGCAAGCTTTGTAGCTAGTTTTCTGCTAGCTAGCTATATTGCATTGTTTGTTTGTTGTTATGCTAGCTAATTCTTAAAGCAACTAGCAAGAGCTTACTAACTAAGTTCTATTATTATTCCAGCTAAGGTGGCAGTTTTATGCTTGCTAGCTTTAGGTGTGAATGAGGCTAGGAAGTGGTTCATTAAATGTAAAAAAATAGTGATATATTAGCTAAACATACCCTTTCTTCGTTTCTTGAAAATGACCTTCCGTTGCGACTAGAGCGTTATGGGTAGCATCAACACAAGTTCCTTTTGAGGCCATGCATTTTAGAAAAGGTCACGTGATATTAGTAAAAGTGACCCGTGAATCACGTGGCTAAAAACTGTAGGCGGACTTGATCTTAACTGAAATTCCCCACTCGGCCATCTTTTAGAAAAACAATAGCACTCCATCGCCGTGTTGTCTCGCTGAATCGGAAATTTACGGGAAAATAACCAGATAAATTACTGGGCAACCCAGTCCAAAAACGTCCGACGAAAATTGAAATTTTGATGTATAGTGGGGAAATCCTATAACCCTCCACCGTACCTTATTTTTGGCTATTTAATGAGGAAATTTGCTTCGCTTTGCTCCGCAAAAAGCGTAAAAACAGAAAAAGATTTAGGACCAATCTGTTCCCTGCAATGAAAGAAAACCCACAACTTTCACAACTTTTATTTAAAATTTCTAACTTGTAACATTGCAAAATCCTACTCCCACTGCCATGCGGAGGAAATGTTGGAAGACGTGGGCACAGTGGGAATAGTATTGGAGAGCTTGGGTTATTATTTCAACCGACACCGAAAAGACGATTTTAGTAAAGAGCCGGGAATAATAAAATAAACACGATAATTTTTATGCTACGGCCTTGATTATTGGCGGGCTTGTGGATTTTAATCACTTAAGTTTGTTTTTATACAAAAAGGTGTAATTTAAGTGACATAACTTGGTTGAAAAATAAACGTCGAACGAATTTTTTTTTATTTTACCGATAGAGAGTTGTTTTTCTGCAAATATTTATGCCTCATGCTTAAGTGATTATTACAACAATATAGCATATGAATGTATGGCAAAGTAAAGTTAATTTATAAGCTCAGATCCTACTAGGCGCCCAACTGGCGTTAATCTTGCAGAGTATAATTTTTAAGGTCTGAGCCAATCTTGAAAACAAAACTTTTTGATAAGATAAGAGGAAGTCGACATATTTCACCATGTTTTCTTTATGCTTCTACATTTTATCGCGCGCTATAAATGAATAAAAGGAGAAATTTCGACGCTAAACTGTTTCTAGCGTGAACTCTGGCAGGTATTTTTTAGATCAGCATCTAACTGCGGTGTTTAACATACAGATAGTGATCACCGTAGACGCCTAGTGGAAATCTACCTGTAAAAGCTTCAAAAAATTATTGTCACAAAATTTCTGCGTTATTTCGTATGCACAACAGAACGAATTACTTGCCACAGAGAATATTGGCGCATTCTGCATTATCCCGGCTGCTAATAAAAGTAACACCGCAGGACCAGAGATAGTACTAGAGAGTTTCCATTACGAAGCGGGAGATTTGCTCGGGTCCTAACTCTTTGCCGACACAATGTTAGCTGACCCATTTTTCCTAAGCATTAACACAACAGTCAAATGTTTCGTAATTACATGGTTTTGTAGATCCAATGTTAGCTCTCTTGCACACAGGTTCAAATTTTGACCAGGAAACTGAGGTTATCTTGGGCAAATTATATTATATTTGATTAAGATTTCCATAATTTGTGATTTCGGTTTCACGGAAAACCTACATTTAGCTTATCTTGTTATGCTAGTATCATTGGATACCACAATGGATGACATGGAAGTGACATGAAAGTGACAAAAATGATATCTTTTGCATATGATGCTGAAGGGTAATACAATTCAGAATGGCTAAGGGTGCGGGGGAGGGTTGAGGCAACCACGTTGCTGTCATGAAAATAGTTTTGTACTAGAACATTCGATTTTGTTACCTAAAACCTGTCCAAACAACATAATTGTGTGTCATGCTTGCAATATATTTTCATCGGATGGAAACGCGCAGCTATTATTTTTCTTCACCTTCAGATGACATCATCAGATAGTCCTGTAACATGTAAGAAAGGTTTCTTTAATAAAATATCCACGAACCCTTCTCAGCTTCCTGTTAGTGTCGTTACTTAAAACTTATCCTTAGGTGGAAATATCTTTCCTTATAATATATTGTTAATTAACTAACTTGAAACTGGTTTCTATATTTGAACTTTTTTGATGATGAAAATGAGTGACAAAAAGAAGAGCATTCTGATGGTAAAGTCAAACACCAATGTAGCTTAGTTTAAGAAGAGAATTAAACGCATGTGAAATTTTACGGCAACGATGAAATTTTAATATTCTTGACATCAGTATTGGTTCGCATTTGTTAGGTTTGTTGCGAGGGACGACTACCTAGACCTCACTGCAAGAGGATTACAATCTTCTTATAAAATGCCCGGAAGATAACAATAAATTGTCGATGAAGAGAGGCTACGTTGCGAGAAGTGTTTATCGCCTACTCAAATCTAACCGACACCAACTGCAAAATATAAAGGATCCAATCTCAGGACAGGAAGAAACCAAAATTGTAATAATTTTTATCTGGCCAAGTACAATTCCTTTCTTTTTAAAAGTGTCCTATCCATGTCGTTAATTGGGAACGACTATGTCGTTAATTGGGAACGACTTTTTACTTCAAAAAAAGTTATGGCCTTACTTGGAAATTCTATTTCCCTAATTGAAAATGTTTCTCTCCTTTAGGTATTTTGCAGCACCACTATATCAACCGTTATTGTAATTGATCAATCGGAGATTACTTTAATCATCGAACATTTCCACAACAAGTTCAAAGGTGAAAATAGAGTGAAAATGTTTGAAAAATAGCGGGGTTTTACGCTGAAATATCATGTCATCGCATTCAAAAATGTATCTAAAAAAACGAAAGACACTTCAAACTGAAGCCGTCATTTACTAACAAGGACGAGTTTAAAGTTGATCTAGTGGAATTTTTGTCATCGAAATCTCGGTATAATGGTAGAACCTTTTCATATGTTTTAGTAACTATGGGTATTTTTTTCCCGATTTCTTTTCCTATCACCTCTCGTGAAAAAAGAACCAACAGCAATAGTGGGACACGTTTAACAAATCAGTTAACATGAAATCTTTGACAAACACGGACCCTATTGATGGGCCATTATCATGGTTGATGATGTCTTTATATTACTTACCACAGTTGATCGTTTTAGTGAAGGCGCATGAATTGTATGTTTCATAGGACGTGTACTCTATTTTTAAAGTGAGTAAAAGTGGGTAAAAGTATAGAAGAAGATTTTTCGAGTCACTGGCAAGAACAAGCCTCGCAACATATGCAAATTCGTAATGCTAACTAAAAACATAACTACCAATCATAAAATCCAAAAAAGCGTTGTGCCAAAGAATAGAATTAGAAGGAAAAGAATTTGGGTCAGAGTGTTTAAAGTTTTTGGGCGACCGTGAATTTACCACATCTATTTAGGAATTTCCACCCCTAGTTCTGCGAGAAAGCAATACCAATAATTATTAATTGATAGCTATTTTCAACCGTTTTATACGGGAAATGCGCTGCGCTGATTGGCTAAAAGCCTTCACTACGGGCTTTATACAGCACCGTATAACTTATAACTGCATAGCAACCAAAATGATTACTATCAATGTGAAAAACAACTTCGCCAGAGAATTGGTAACGTAGCTAACATGCAGTATCAAAAATCAAGTTACAGTAAATCCAAAACCTCGAATTACTCCACCAGAAAAGCAGCAAGGAATGTTGATAATTTTAAAAACACTGCGTTTTTATTATCAACATTCATGGCAACAATGAGTAAACAAGCAAAATGGCGTCGAATTTGTAAGATAAGACTTTTGCTCTGACAAAGAATAAACTTTGGTTCAAAAAATGTTTTGCGTATCAACCTTGCAAGCTCGGTCTATACTTTTGACGTCGGGTAATATATCTCGGTATAGATAGACAAAACTGTTTATATTGCATTAGTATTAGACTTTTCACAGTAATTTTTTTATGGTTTATTAAATTTATAAACTATTCTTATTTATTTAGATAGCAAACGAGAGATAGATGCTACTGCAAGTTGGTAAAAACGTGATAATGTACAATTCGTCCGATTACCCGTGCTTTTGAAGTATTTTGTGTTCGATCGAAGCAAAGACCACAAAGCTAGTGTATTTTAAGCCTACTACAGCCTGTCAAAGTCAAAGAACAACGTGTGTGAAGCCATTTCGAGAAATAGCCACAAAAAACAGTTATTTTCACAAATATTATGTCCAGGTTTGTAGATCCCAATTAGTCCAAACTGAAATTTTGCGGTTTGAAAAATTTAAAGCGTGTTGCGGCGGAAGGACGGCGTAAAGAAACACATCCATTTATGTGCGTTGAATTATAGTGCTATTTGCTTACATTTTGGTATCTTAGGTTCAAATACGACATGAAAAGTAGTGTGAAATTAAGGGCTAGGGAATGCTGTAATGTTCGGAAGGAAGTCTGGATTATTATAAAGCTAGCTTTGTTTGGCTTGAATCAGTGCTTGCAAATTTTAAATCAACAGCAGAGGCGAATGCAGGAACTTAAAGCTTACCTCTCACTAAGGCCATCTTACCCTGTTTGTATTATGTTCATAATTTGTAATAAAGTTTATTAGGAAAAATTCTAACTAATTAAGCAAATATGAAGCCATATTTTCTTGTACTTACAACATGCTTCCTGGTCGAAAGCCGCCATTTTGCGATAAACACTTTTTACCAGATGTTTTGATCAACGCTGGCAAATATTCTAAGGTAACTCTTAATCTCAGTCCACCTGATCCTTGTGTTTGAGCATTATAGGCCCTGTGCAAATTTTGGTGTAGATGCGCGCTCCTCTTTTTCGTTACGCGTAAAACTTTTTGTTATATAATGTGGTACGGTGAGGGAGGATTTATGGGCTTCTGTTTTATTCTGCGCGCTACTTCCTACTCGCCGTATGATCCGCCTGAAACTATTCACCCTTGATCACAGGACATGTAGCGTTCTAACTGGGTTAATTAGCTACAGCTTGAATATAGCACTAGTATTTATACTTAAAAGTCAACATAAGAACAGCAACGGTTCTCCTTGTTTTTTCTGCCGTACTCAGTAAATACAAGATATTTTTTTTATTTTTTATCCTACGGAAAGTAAAAATGTGAAGATTTATATACAATTATAAACGTCAGCTATATAACGACGTAATTTAGTTCTTAAAACTTCTACTTTCGCTTTCACAGCCAGTTCATTAGCTATGTTTTTTGTTGAGAACAATGGACATGCGCAGTTATCCCTGTGGGTAAAACGCTCATTCTCATATAAGCGACCCTCTCGAGAAGGCGCTCATGGGCGGTTATTTAAATCTAGAGCCAAAGGGGGAGCTCATTCGAATATTTTGAAAATTATAAAAAATGACCTTTTTCTTGGAAACAGCTTGTTTGAAAAATCATATGCAGCATGAAATTTCATGTCATAATGCAACCTCGTTCCCAGCGCCTGTTGTCTCTTTTTTTCGCCGTCCCGCCGAAGTAAAAAAAGATACAAGATGTCCTGGGGACGAGGTTGGTCATAATGTTTATATCTATCTTTTAGTAATTACTTTATTGTCATAAAAAGAATAGCTTTTAACATAACGTATTTTTTTAAATAGCATCCCTTTTGATTTACCGCTCGAAATAAGCGCCCACCCTAAAAGTCTTAATCGAGCATTTCAGGTAGTTGAGCAAAAAATAAAACAATATTTACAAATTTTTAGTAATAGCCATTTTACAACTAGAGAAGAAAAAGGGATTATGATGCTCCATTTTTACACGTATGCTATCTTACCTTCAAGAATATGTGAGCATGTACACAAATTCTTGAAGTTTTGTACTTTTTTAAACTTTGGCAAGTTTTTTTATATATTCCTGTAATCCAGGTATGCTGTTTTTATTGTTGTGATTTCATTTTATATAAAAAAAACAAAGATAAGGTTCCGTTCAAATACAAAAAAAGTTAGCAAGCCCTGGACACTAGGTTGGCAAGAAGAAACATCATACAAATATCATATGCATGGTACCCACACAAATTCAAATAAAATTGTGTCAATAAAATGCAAGTTCTTCAAATAAATGTAAAAAATATGAAAAATAACAAACATATAAATTATTTATATTGTGAACGCGATATGATTTTCCTTTCGTTTTTGTAAGAAAGAAATTAAGACAAATAAACGAAGAAGAAAAAATAAATAAACGTCTGGAAGATAAAAAAAAGTTTGTAATATTTATTTTTTGTTTACGTCTGAAAGAAATCTCTAATTCTGCAAGATAAAAAAATAACTTGAACTCATCTGTTCAAACTGTGCTAAAAGAAAAAAAAAGAGAGAGAAAAAAAGAGAAATAATAAAATTTGGAGTCCAATGTAACTTTTACAAAAGGGGTAAAATATGCCTATTTAACATTCTACTTTTCAACATTCTCGACCCATATCATCGACACACTAAAGTGTCGCTATATTTTATACAGAGGTCTTCAAACTAACTTTAAATAAACTTGTGAGAGACTTCTAGCGATACGTTCATAGAGAATGTAGGAATCAGAAACTTGTAGCTAAGCAGTGTTGATATTTTTTAAAAGCTTTATGAGTACGACAAAAGCAAACGATCTTTCTTTAAATCAAAATCAAGTTCAGAACGCATTTAAGGTTTCCAATATTCTATCACACTGAACAATGATCTTTTTATGGTTTATGAAAAGGGTCTAAATGAATAGTGTGCCAATCTTATGTTATTTTTATAAGTTACTTAAAAGTTGCTTCATGTCTATCTGGTTCATTCATATTGTTCATATCGCAGGGCTGTATTATGTAATTTGTGTAATTTGTAGGTAGAAATGATAGCAGTAAAAAGGTAAGGTATGTTTTTAAATCAAATTTACATTGGATAAACGGAAATAAATGGAACTCGGCAGAATTTAGATTACGTTGCTGATGTAATCTGTGACGTCATAGAAAGGCAATAGAACTCCCTATGACATCATAGAAACATAAAAAGGCAGTGTGCCACACTCCATGACAACTTAAAAAGCGCCATGCTTATATTTTTAAAAGTCATAAGTGATTAGTTTATAAAATGGATCCAATTATGGAGAGAATCTTCCTTCTTAACAATAATCGAAGTGAACGTGTTTATCAAACTTTTCTTTGCCAGGTATCCAAACATAGAATTGTTTCTTACCACAACAACAAAAATTTCTTACAGATTAAGCAAACGCATAATTTCTCATCTAAATTTTAATAATATACAAATGCACGACAATTACTACAATAGAATCTCTGTCAACATTTCTTAAAAAACAAATCAGACGTTACTATAGTTCCTGTATAAAAAAGTGTGCATAGAACAAAAAGTATATAAACGTGCTGTTATAGTGAAAAAGTATACTTTCAACTTATACAAACACACATCAGTCTAAGCGATATTGGGAAGATGGGAGAATATAAAGAAATACAAATCGAGGTATTTAAAAAACCATGAAAAAACATTATCTTCATTTAAAAAATTGTGCACTTTAAAATCATAATTTACATGTTCCTTTAGAAGGCATCTCTTTTTTTTTGACCGAAACAATGCCTTTAATAAGCTTTGCTATCATTGTTGACAACTTAATGCGTACTTTTAATGACGTAGACAGATCGCATGTGTAGATTACGAAAAATATAAAATGGCTAGAGGTTGGACGTGTCAACAAAGCTGAGCCGATGATTATCCAATTAAAATGTCTTTATTTCTGATGATGGCTATTTAAGAAAAACAATCTATTGGTATAAAACCATTTTGATTGAGCTAGCACCCTCCTTCGCAAAGATTAAACCAGCTTTAAAAGATTTCTGAATTAAAGGTCTATAGAACTCCTCCTAAAGGATCAGAAAATAATTTAATCATGAATGCCAACGGCTTGACAATTCTTCGTAATATTATTAGCTCTTTCAGATATCGAATTCCATGAAGGAGTAACATTTTTAACATCCACAAAGGAGGGTGCTAAATTGTCACAAATTAAAAGTTACTTCAGCGTTTCTTATGTGAACCAAATTTCATTAAATGTTGCTCCAGTGAAATTTCATTCTAACCTGTCACGATCCATCATCGAATATGTCAATATGATACCCAGTGTGATGGTCTGGTAAGTCAGCGAGCAATTGTTTCTTTTAACTGTTGAGCATATTTCCATTGAACTACGGACTTCAACGTTTTCTTCTTTTATAAGAACGCCTACTTTTTTGTTACTAACTGTAACGTCCTTAAGAATTTGTTTGTATAGCATAAGTTTTACTGTACACGCTTTTATACACAATTTTATAAGAATAGTAGCCTGACTTTTCGAAAATTATAAGAACGAAAAAAGTGAACAGTAAGAATTCCTTTGAAAACTAAGAACAATTTTTAAGAAATTTCAGAAAAATAATAATAAATAAGAACAAAATAAGGTTGGATTATGAAGTTGTGTTCTTACTATTAAAGAATAAAAGAAGAACAAAACAAGCTGAAGCAGACTTGAAAAATAAAAATAACAATTTGTAGACATTACTGGTTTTATTTGCCATTTCATGTCACGTGCAGATAAGAAGACTTTTTTTCCTTCCTCTCTGTTTGAAACTTAGTTATTTTCTTATTGGAAATTGTTCAGTTTTGAGGATTTAAAAGATAAATTGTTTCTCTTTTCAAAGCCTGCTCTTATTAGCTATAAAAAAGCGATAATCCTTCTTCCAATAATGATATTTCCTGATATATGATACTACAAAACGCTTTTGACTAAATTGCTTAGATTTGTGGCTAGGTTCAGGAAAGACTAGGAAACCTATAATTTCCGCTACTCGTATTGGTGTGCGTGTGTGAAAAACATTGCTGCGAGTAAACGAGTCGATGATAAAATCGTTTTCTAAAGTGTTTGGCATATCATCAAAATTTCATCCAGGAGAATAAGCAAATAAACATCTTTCTATATTTTTCACACTGTATGCTTTTCTTATTTATCACCGCACAAAGAAATGTTTATTCATGAAAAGCTTCGACAACATGGCCACGTGTTACGAAAGCGTGGGTTTTTTAGTAACATCTTGAATTGAAAATAAATTCCATTTTAATTTTAGATAGTTAAAAACACAAAATGTATATGTGTGTGTTTAAATCTAGGTATGGTTTGGCATTTTTCCGCTTTGATACCTGGCAGAATCTATAGTTGTTGAAAATGTTTTTGCGATGATAAATTTTATTGTTTTATTGTTGTTATTATTAATTTTCTTATAACTACGATTTTTATTTCCTGGCATGTCAGTGATAGAACGTACTGACTTTCCGAAAACATTTTGTGGTGGTCTGTAAATGAGATTAATGAAAGTATGTGTAGAATTAGAGTAATTATGTTGAATCTTTTGTCAATGGAATTCTCCTAGCTAAAATAAAATTTATAATTAACATATTTCCCTATACTTTTTAAATGTTCTAAGCTATGAAAAATTTGTTCTTAAATGTAATCTGAGCTGTTCTTGGCATGACGTGCATAATTTCGAATACTGAAAATTACATGCTGGTTTAATATTGAAAGTGGTTTTGCAATTGTTCCTCATTTATTGTTATCCTTGTCATCACCAATCTTGAATAACTTTCGATCCCACTTGACCTTACCGAAACTGAGCTTTTCTTCGTCAATAGAAATTCAAATGTCTCTACGTTATCGGGACATTTTGATATTTTGCGCAGGTGACCAATGTTTTTACTGGCTAAAAAGTTTTAACGAATGTTTTTACCGATGGGGTATTCTGTCTCTTTTTTGCCTGTTCTGAAGTTCGGCAAGTCTCTCTCCTTTGATCAAACAACAGATTTTACGTTCACATCGCCTTCGCCGTTATGAAAGGATACAAACAGTAAAAATATGATTTTCGTTTTTGTTGCAAAAGTTTTTACTCGAATTGAGATTGTTCAGAAAAGGAAGGAAGTTTTCACTTTTAAACTAGCGAGAAAAAATGAATGTAATTGGCAATAACCTTCTCTAACTCGACTTTCTGTTATCGCCGAGCGCTCTTTACTCAATTTTTAGTGCGTCCTTACCCAACTTACTTCAAGTCGACGCGACTATATTGTATATAGAGTTAATAATTCTTTCCAATTATAAATTATGGTTAACTGAAAATTTTGTGAGAAGCGAGAACAAAGGGAAGATTATTATTTTTTATGAAAAAGAATTAGTCTGAATGGCAAAGAAGTTGAGGAAACAGATGTTTCTTTCGGAAAATAAAAAGAGAGAGAATTTTACTTGAAACAAACTTATATTTTATTTATGAAGAAAGCTACGAAGAAAGAAAAAGAAAGAAAAAAAGAGAAAAAAAAGAGAAAAAGTTTGAAGAAGAAATATAATGCGAAAATAGGTGTATTATTTTAATTTAAAAATTTCAATAATTTTAAAAAATTCCTCTGTTTTAGTTTGTTTTTGTTGTTTGTTTAAACGAAAAATGACGAAAAAATGATCACAAACATGATTTGTTGGCGATAAATTATCACAAACATGATTTGTTGGCGATAAATTATTTCTTCTGGAGTTGTGACATTAAGTTTGTTTCGAAGGTACGTGTGCTTACTTTGTCAAATTCGTTTTTTGACTGTTCCTTGTGTTTGCGTTTGGGAAGATTGTCAACAGATGAGCGTTCATAGTTGTTAAGAAATTGAAAAAATGAAATAATACTAAAGCTCTTTTAGTGGCGTTTTTTATTCGCATTATACAGTATGTAGTAAATTCTCTTTAACTTATAAGCGAGATGTGAATCATTTACCCTTGGTATTGCTGATAGCAAAAATAATTAACAACTTATCGTCAAGAACAAAAGAAGAAGAAAAAAATTCCACTAATGATTTCACTTTGCTTTCTTAGCTAACGCAAAGATCCGTAACAAAGATTTTTCCTAATCATAAGTTGTTCCTCTCTCGCTGCTAGGTATTGGTAAGATTTCTTAAGAAGGTTTGTGTTTCTAATTAAATTTCACATAACGTGATCAATTTATTTTATAGGTCAATAATAGGAGCCATCCAAAAATGACCTGAAACTCTACGTCTTTATTTTCTCCATCCAGCCACACCTTATAATGTGTTGTAACAAACCTAGGACCACCAACCCCGCGTTACGTAAAAACTTTGAATCCCAAGCTGTAATCGTATCACCTGTTTCCAAAGATACAGACATACAGGTTTAACAAACCCTAAGATTTTTCATTTTGAGGTTGCAAATTCTTCACTATAGCAATAAGGTAACAAGTGTTTGCTCTCTACAAAACCTGTCAATCAAAACCTTTGTAACTGTAGATAAACTATTGCTTGAACATGCCGATTCAACATAACAATAATAAAAAAACAACTTCATCAGCGAATACGACGCACAAATTAACAAGATTGTATCCTAGAAATCTGTAAACAAAACACGGTGTCAAGGATACTGTCAAATTTAGAATCTAAGTATGTGTGTGATGTTGCGATAGTCTGTGACCATGCTGTTTCTCAAAGATTTCTTCTATACCACTCGGTCGTTTTGCTTGCGTAGGAACAGTCGTCTTAACATTGTCAAATATCCGCAATTGGCAATGAAACTCTTATTTAGCTATAGGAACGGGTAAAAACAACTTTAGGCCTTAGAATGAAAAAGAACACGCAAAGACTTTCTTGAAGTTCGGTATTCTTAAAAATAAACTTATAAAAACTCTGATAAAATAATTTTTTATCTAAGATATTGAGATGCCTAGCCTTCGTGTCCGCAGTTTTGCATATTTATATTTTTTACTTATTTATTATTTTCCTTCTTAAAATTTAATTTTCTTCTTAATTATTTGTTTGTCTATTCTCCTAGATGTGAGTGACAAATCGTGCCATTGATCAAGTAAACAACATTTCAGACAGTTTTTGTTTGTTTGTTTGTTTGTTTGTTTGTTTGTTTGTTTGTTTGTTTGTTTGCTTGTTTGCTTGTTTGTTTGTTTGTTTGTTTGTTTGTTTGTTTGTTTGTTTGTTTGTTTGTTTATTCTCGCATATCAAATGTTTTCTGCATATAACAATATATTGTTATAACTTTCACAATTCAGTTCTCGCAACATGTCAATTCCGTTATTGTCTTCGAAACTGAACGCAACACTGACATGGTGATGTTTTCTTTGTCAAACTTCACTCCCTCCTTCTTGTTTGTTTTCGGATTTGATATGTTTACATAACGGTATTTCAATTGGATCAACAAAAACAACAAAAAACTGAATGTAAATAAAGAACTACGCATGTCATAACAAGAACAGATTCGTTGATAGAATTTTGGGTCGATGAAACAACTTAACAAAAAGATGAAACAAAACCCATTAAATTGAAATTGGGAACCTTCAAAGGTTGATCACTCGAACTGTTTGTCATCCGGAAAGAGAAATAATATAAGGAAGTAAAATTAAATACTTAAAAAAGGGAAATAGACTTAAAGATTTAAACTGGCGGGAGGCAAAGTGAGTGAATTCAGGGAGAATTTAAAGTATGATTAGAATAATCTAGCTATTAAAGTATTAAAATGGAGTATTTATGACGTTATCGTGTTCGTAATTAGTTAATTGGCTACCATTGTTGTTTTACCTACTGTCCGTTTTACTTCAAACTCTACTTATGCGGAATAAGGTAACTTTTTATCTGTTTGTAGAAATTTTACGGGGACGTTTATAAACGGCGCGAAATTTTTTTTTCAAACTTGTCATTACCCATACATGTCATCTTCTAAGTCTGGAAATGATGTCTCACTTGTTTATTGACAATATTGTGATTCTGTCAAACATCACGGTGATGTCATTTTTTCAATTTGAGTATAAAAAACAAACTTTCTGATGGTACTTCTTATAAGTGATTGCTACATGAATCATGACTATATTTCAATATCTCCTCCGCAGAGAATTTGAAGAATGTAACAGTATTTATGGACCAAATGTAGTAGATTAAACAAGCTCAATTGTAACTCACAACAGCAAATGGGAAAGTTGGTTACTTAGGTTTGGAAGGTTATAAATTTTTTGGAAGTAATAACAGAGGTGGTTAGAGGTGGTTAACCAACTTGGACCTCATGAGATAATATTTCGATTACTTAGAGAAATAAATTTCCACACACTTGCGTCTCATGTCGCATCACAAATCAGAATTCTTTTTCAGTAAAGAATGTCTTTAAGATCGACAGATTTTTAGAGAAGTGCAATTTGGATAAACAAACAAAAAATATCATCTACGGTGAAGAGTTTCTAGACGAAATTGACATTGAGCACGTTTGTTTACACGTCAACCAAAATGTATACACTGATAACAAATCTCATCAAATCTAAAAAAAAAAGTTAAAAACGATGATTTCAACAAAGTTATCATTCACAACGTTATCCTAAGCGAAGACAGTGAGACGGTGAAACAGTAAGTAGCTAGATCTTGTCAAAAAATGGAGGTATTTAACTTTTCGCGTTCTGTTATATTTTTTCTTGGCCTATCGTCATTATGAAGTCATAATTTTCATTTCATTTATTTTTAATGAAGGCAGGAAACTTGTCAGGTGTAAAAATTTCATGTGTCGCACCCAAGCTTTTTTTTCCTTCTCTCCAAATTTTTGAAAAACAAATTTATTAAATATCGTACATATATTTTGTTATTTGTTACTATTTAAAGTTGACGTTTTGTATAAAATTGTCTATCAAAATTGAAATTATGAAATAATATGCTCTCTGTTTTGGATCATCAAGACATAATAATGAATAAATGATCGAAGCATGTAATTTCGTAATTTTTTTCAAAATTCTTAATGTGAAGATAAAGTTTTGATAAAATATCAGACGGCTGATAGCATTAACAGTTTCTACACGTATTTCTTCAATAAGCAATTTTTTGTTCTCATATCATACCTTCGAAAGGTTTCTGTCTTCACATTTCGTTATATTTCAAATATTGATTGATTATTTTTACTACTGAACAAAATGTTTAATATTTGTGATTTGTGGGTACTCAACGATTGCATTGTGGGTACAATACTTCGTACAGCGATGGTTGATTTTTAAATCCCTCGTTGTGCAACCACGTGGTATATACAGTATCACGAGGATGGAAAGAGGTTTAAGAACAGGAAAACATTTATTGTTTTTATATGTAATATGTTGTCGTTCATCTTAAAATGCATTTCTTTTGACAATACTTAAGATTACCATTGATGTATACTTATATATTATATCAGGAAATGTTCTAACAGTCCCAAGAAGGAAAAAACTCATCATCTAGTTATATACATTCCTAATCAAGTTTTTATTACTATATATTTCTCAGCTATTTTGTGATAAAGTTTTAGTTTGGTCTGAAAATTTTAAAATCATGGCCTCATTCTTTGAATTTCTTTTATCAGCACATCTAAGTCGTTCTTCGTCATTTCTGAATAAAACAAAATACTTTTTATAATATTAAAATTCGAAAATGTGTTATTTTCTAGAATAATTAATAGAACGTTGAATAAATTAATTGACGGAATACTTTGCAGAACACATAATGACGCAGGACGAACCAACCAATGGCATTTCTGATCTCGAATACAGAAAACAAGAAACAGTTCTTCGACAGTATTGGTTAGCCAAATTTTTGCAAGCCATGAGAGAAGATTTATCAGAGTGGATCTCAAGTTTAGCATTTCATGTTACTGTCAAACCGGATCATTTTTTAGAAAGCCTTGAAAATGGTGTTATATTGTGTCAACAGGCTAGGTTAATACAACGATATGCTGAAGAATATTCGATACTAAATCCGCAAGAAAATCTCAAAATTCCTGCTAAAGAAGTGTACTATACCGAGAAAGGGGCGTTGCCTCGATCATTCGTAGCACGTGACAACGTTGCGAATTTTATCTCATGGTGTAGAGAACTTGGTATTCCAGATGTTGTGTTATTTGAAAGTGAAGATTTAGTTTCACATAAAAACGAAAAATCGGTCGTATTGACTTTGTTGGATGTTGCACGCAAAGCGTATAAGTTTGGTGTGCAACCCCCTGAAATTGTAAAGTTTGAAAAAGAAATTGATGAAGAAATAGAGAAAGATAAAGAAAATGAAAAAATGGGAAGGCCACCTCCAAAACCAATAGATTTAGAAGATGATAATAATTTGGATACAATGGTAAGTAATTATTATCCAACGTTTATCATTTCTTGAACATTAAAGGTTTAGGTGGGAAAAGTTCAAGGAGATCCTTCTCTCGTCGGTCAGAGAAATTACCCGCATTTTCTGTTGATAGAATTTACTTAAACTATTTTTTATCTGTGTTCCAACTTTTTTGTGTTATTATGTCCACTTTGTTCAGGTGCGCAATATCGTCAATAGATGCACATGTTACGATCGATTTCCAATTAAAAAATTAGCAGAAGGAAAATATCAACTCGGCAGAAATGATACACTTATATTTGTTAGGGTAAGTTCGACCACATTTTTAAAATTGTTACCAAAAGTTCTCCTTTCTTTATTTAAAATTTTTTCCTAATCAAAAAAAATATTAATTTTCTTAGGTTATGCGTAAACACGTGATGGTTCGAATCGGAGGAGGTTGGGATACATTTGATCATTATATAACAAAACATGATCCATGTAGAACAAAGATTTCAGGTACTTTTCTTTTGTATAAGTGCAAACCCTCATCTCCATCTAAAACACCTCGCCACAGTCAGACAGACAAGCATGGGTTGCGTGAAATACAACCTAGGTCCAGTAGATATGTTTTTTATTGATTTATTATTTGCAACTATGTATTTGTCGTAGGCAACATTGACAATAATGGACACAATGTATCACCAGTGGCAAACAATAACAATAGTCTTCCACAGCGTAAGAAAAGTTCACAGAAGAGAGAAAGTATAAAATCAGATCCTTACAGCACAACCTCCTCAGATACATGGAGTATGTGCTCTGAAAGCAGTGATGGTTCGGGCAGTCTAGAATCTTCCAGAATAGATGTGAGTATTATTAAAATCTGTTCTGATCAAAAAATCCATCAAGTTATTACAACCTTGTGTTTTTTAGTGTTCGTGTGAAGATATAGGTCGGAAAAGTCTTAATTATCGCAAGAATTCATTCTTAAGCAACAGCGCCAATGCGGGAATGGAGGAGACGTCAAGCTATTCCGATGTCGCTATTTCTTTTACAAAATCAATCGAAGAAATAGACAGTAAACTTCAATTACTTGAAAACAAAAAACCAACTCTTGACTTGACGTTAAAAGACCCGTCAATTTACGATAACAGAGGCGACAGGTGGTTACGTTGTCAATTAAATACGTTAAAACAACGTCGAATGACGGTAACAAATACCGACACTGAAAATCATCATCCTCTTGACGAGTTTGTTATGAGAAGAGGTCATACGTCCGATGCTATCCAAAGAAAGACAAAAAAGAAAGATTACCTCACGCCGCAACCGCAAAAAAGAGGTAAATACTTGATAGTGCAGGTTGTAAATAAGGTTGGGGGCACGATCTGTTCTCGGGACCGAGATGTGGTCACATGACTGCGAATGTTTTTTTTTACTTCTTTGACTTTTGCAGTCCGCCTGGATATGAACAATGTTGACAGTTTCAAAACTTCCTTCCTTCACGGACTTGCGGTAGCTGTTTTAGAATACCTTTCTTTACAAGTAACAATGTTAGGCAGTAATATTGAGACAAAGGCAGCTTTTTTGAAATATAGACAAAAGCGTCAAACGTTCAATGCGCTTTAGTCCACAGGCTCCAACGTCGCAATATGTGCACACACGTAGTACAGGCAGACAGCATTTAAAAGTTGCTAGTCGTATTCTTTATTGTACCAGCACTACGAAATAATCCACATGATCCACAAAGGCCCTGAAATTCGTGAAAAATATCCATGCTGACGCCAACAAGAAATAGCACATTTAAGAGTTTAGACTTGATCAAATAACCGAAGATCCTAAGTCCTGAACATTGACAAGTTTAAAATGCGTGAATCTAATGCAGAAATAGTCTATGCAATTGCGAACTTAACTGTCTTGTCTCAACATATTTTGATCAGGATTGTAGCAAAGCCAAGCCATAGTCGTTGCTTTAAAAATTTTAACAAACAGATCATAGACATAAAGGCATGTAAATTAGAAATAGACTTCCCATCTGATCTTTCTTTTCAAATGGAATTAATTTTGTTGTATTGTTTGCTTTCTTTTGGAAAAACGATTTATCTCTATCTCCACATAGATACCAAAGCGAAATGATCATTTAACGTGAAACGATAGTTAACAGGACTACCTGAAAGTGTTATCTTTATCTTTTGCGCATTTACTTACATATTTCTTTTTTGTACAGGTAAAGGTCAAACGCAACAACGTTCACGAAGTAAAAGTACACCAAAACATTTATCAGGTTCACTGGACCAAGGCTTAAATACAAACTGTAACTCCGTATCAAGAAAGAAGTCGGAAAGCCGCAATCAAGTGAGAAGGCGTGGAGCATCCCCGTCATTGTCGTCTTCAAATCAATCGCTTAATTCTTTACGATCGGAACCTGCCACGAGGAGTGTTCAGCCTCCTTCCATGAACATGTCAACACAAACCGAGATTGCGGATACGCAAAGAAAATCGGGGATACCAAAATCTTTACTTAGTAGAAAGGACTCTATGGGCAATAAATCACGCATACCTAGACCAGTTATTCAACGATCCAAATCTATGGACGGAGCCAGTATATCCAGAATACGCAAACGAAACTTGGAGAACACAGGCTCGCCTAGGCTAGTTCGAGAGAAGTCAGATATTTCGGGCAAAATGGTAATTAGGCGTGAAAAATCGGATTTGACTGGACGCCAATCTAAATATAAACAAACAACGAGGGAGAGCACGAACACTCCTCGTAAGCGAGGTAGATAGATTTAACTTGCTTTTTAACTTTTTAATTTAACTTAGCTTTGTTTAGTTTTAATCTAGTTTGTGGTCAGATGGAATTCTTGCTGCGTTTCAATTCATTTGTTCTGATCATACACTTTATATTTTGACTCAGTATACCATACTAAATTTAGGGGCGACTTTCTTTGCGACTTGAGTAACGGAGGCTTAACATAACTTTGACAATATAACTCTTTGAACATTATATGTATTTCTGTATGTTTTAACTTATTTAGCTGTTGACAAGAAAGAAAAAGCTGTACCTCGTGCCAGGTAAGAAGTCCTACTGCATTCTCTTAGAAACTGAAACTAAATTTAACATCCATAACAATATAATTAAGTGGAAAATCAGACTTGATGAATATTCTTATTTTGTCTGCAAGGTCAAAGCACAAGTAACTGTAACTTTTTTGAGGCATGACCAATTTAAATATTAATATTAAAATTAAAATAAAAATATATTTATAAATGAATAATAAAAATAATAATATGTTTCTGTTTGG
>JASGCC010002977.1:0-25870 GCA_030067915.1 Hydractinia echinata | reverse complement strand
TCAAAGTTCAAAATCAGTTCAATTAAGTCCCACAGTCAATCGTTCACTGTTAAAAGCGATGCAACCTAGTAATATCAGAAAAATATCGCTAAATACATGTTGTACGAATATGTGACGCAACCGTTGTAACTGAAACGACCTTATAGATGTGTAAATGAGACAATTGGACTCCAAGAAATAAACATTCTCTTAATTTGACATGATTGCTGGAACTCAGCAATTACACTGGGCGCTGTGGTAGCGCTTTATTTAAAAATTTAGATAAATAAGTCATTTTTTACTGTGGGACCAATCCTAGCCGTTAGCGCGCGCTGAAGAAATAGAGACAGTTTCAAAAACTACATTTCATTGACTTTCTAACGGTATCAGTCCGTTTGAGTTACAACGGTTGCGTCACATATTCGTACCAACATGTATTTAGCGATATTTTTCTGATATTACTAGGTTGCATCGCTTTTAACAGTGAAACGATTGACTGTGGGACTTAATTGAACTGATTTTGGACTTTGACCTTATAAATGTGATAAATGAGACAATTGGACTCCAAGAAATAACATTCTTCTTAATTTGACATGATTGCTGGAACTCAGCAATTACACTGGGCGCTGTGGTAGCGCTTTATTTAAAAATTTAGATAAATAAGTCATTTTTTACTGTGGGACCAATCCTAGCCGTTAGCGCGCGCTGAAGAAATAGAGACAGTTTCAAAAACTACATTTCATTGACTTTCTAACGGTATCAGTCCGTTTGAGTTACAACGGTTGCGTCACATATTCGTACCAACATGTATTTAGCGATATTTTTCTGATATTACTAGGTTGCATCGCTTTTAACAGTGAAACGATTGACTGTGGGACTTAATTGAACTGATTTTGGACTTTGACCTTATAAATGTGATAAATGAGACAATTGGACTCCAAGAAATAACATTCTTCTTAATTTGACATGATTGCTGGAACTCAGCGATTACACTGGGCGCTGTGGTAGCGCTTTATTTAAAAATTTAGATAAATAAGTCATTTTTTACTGTGGGACCAATCCTAGCCGTTAGCGCGCGCTGAAGAAATAGAGACAGTTTCAAAAACTACATTTCATTGACTTTCTAACGGTATCAGTCCGTTTGAGTTACAACGGTTGCGTCACATATTCGTACCAACATGTATTTAGCGATATTTTTCTGATATTACTAGGTTGCATCGCTTTTAACAGTGAAACGATTGACTGTGGGACTTAATTGAACTGATTTTGGACTTTGACCTTATAAATGTGATAAATGAGACAATTGGACTCCAAGAAATAACATTCTTCTTAATTTGACATGATTGCTGGAACTCAGCAATTACACTGGGCGCTGTGGTAGCGCTTTATTTAAAAATTTAGATAAATAAGTCATTTTTTACTGTGGGACCAATCCTAGCCGTTAGCGCGCGCTGAAGAAATAGAGACAGTTTCAAAAACTACATTTCATTGACTTTCTAACGGTATCAGTCCGTTTGAGTTACAACGGTTGCGTCACATATTCGTACCAACATGTATTTAGCGATATTTTTCTGATATTACTAGGTTGCATCGCTTTTAACAGTGAAACGATTGACTGTGGGACTTAATTGAACTGATTTTGGACTTTGACCTTATAAATGTGATAAATGAGACAATTGGACTCCAAGAAATAACATTCTTCTTAATTTGACATGATTGCTGGAACTCAGCAATTACACTGGGCGCTGTGGTAGCGCTTTATTTAAAAATTTAGATAAATAAGTCATTTTTTACTGTGGGACCAATCCTAGCCGTTAGCGCGCGCTGAAGAAATAGAGACAGTTTCAAAAACTACATTTCATTGACTTTCTAACGGTATCAGTCCGTTTGAGTTACAACGGTTGCGTCACATATTCGTACCAACATGTATTTAGCGATATTTTTCTGATATTACTAGGTTGCATCGCTTTTAACAGTGAAACGATTGACTGTGGGACTTAATTGAACTGATTTTGGACTTTGACCTTATAAATGTGATAAATGAGACAATTGGACTCCAAGAAATAACATTCTTCTTAATTTGACATGATTGCTGGAACTCAGCAATTACACTGGGCGCTGTGGTAGCGCTTTATTTAAAAATTTAGATAAATAAGTCATTTTTTACTGTGGGACCAATCCTAGCCGTTAGCGCGCGCTGAAGAAATAGAGACAGTTTCAAAAACTACATTTCATTGACTTTCTAACGGTATCAGTCCGTTTGAGTTACAACGGTTGCGTCACATATTCGTACCAACATGTATTTAGCGATATTTTTCTGATATTACTAGGTTGCATCGCTTTTAACAGTGAAACGATTGACTGTGGGACTTAATTGAACTGATTTTGGACTTTGACCTTATAAATGTGATAAATGAGACAATTGGACTCCAAGAAATAACATTCTTCTTAATTTGACATGATTGCTGGAACTCAGCAATTACACTGGGCGCTGTGGTAGCGCTTTATTTAAAAATTTAGATAAATAAGTCATTTTTTACTGTGGGACCAATCCTAGCCGTTAGCGCGCGCTGAAGAAATAGAGACAGTTTCAAAAACTACATTTCATTGACTTTCTAACGGTATCAGTCCGTTTGAGTTACAACGGTTGCGTCACATATTCGTACCAACATGTATTTAGCGATATTTTTCTGATATTACTAGGTTGCATCGCTTTTAACAGTGAAACGATTGACTGTGGGACTTAATTGAACTGATTTTGGACTTTGACCTTATAAATGTGATAAATGAGACAATTGGACTCCAAGAAATAACATTCTTCTTAATTTGACATGATTGCTGGAACTCAGCAATTACACTGGGCGCTGTGGTAGCGCTTTATTTAAAAATTTAGATAAATAAGTCATTTTTTACTGTGGGACCAATCCTAGCCGTTAGCGCGCGCTGAAGAAATAGAGACAGTTTCAAAAACTACATTTCATTGACTTTCTAACGGTATCAGTCCGTTTGAGTTACAACGGTTGCGTCACATATTCGTACCAACATGTATTTAGCGATATTTTTCTGATATTACTAGGTTGCATCGCTTTTAACAGTGAAACGATTGACTGTGGGACTTAATTGAACTGATTTTGGACTTTGACCTTATAAATGTGATAAATGAGACAATTGGACTCCAAGAAATAACATTCTTCTTAATTTGACATGATTGCTGGAACTCAGCAATTACACTGGGCGCTGTGGTAGCGCTTTATTTAAAAATTTAGATAAATAAGTCATTTTTTACTGTGGGACCAATCCTAGCCGTTAGCGCGCGCTGAAGAAATAGAGACAGTTTCAAAAACTACATTTCATTGACTTTCTAACGGTATCAGTCCGTTTGAGTTACAACGGTTGCGTCACATATTCGTACCAACATGTATTTAGCGATATTTTTCTGATATTACTAGGTTGCATCGCTTTTAACAGTGAAACGATTGACTGTGGGACTTAATTGAACTGATTTTGGACTTTGACCTTATAAATGTGATAAATGAGACAATTGGACTCCAAGAAATAACATTCTTCTTAATTTGACATGATTGCTGGAACTCAGCAATTACACTGGGCGCTGTGGTAGCGCTTTATTTAAAAATTTAGATAAATAAGTCATTTTTTACTGTGGGACCAATCCTAGCCGTTAGCGCGCGCTGAAGAAATAGAGACAGTTTCAAAAACTACATTTCATTGACTTTCTAACGGTATCAGTCCGTTTGAGTTACAACGGTTGCGTCACATATTCGTACCAACATGTATTTAGCGATATTTTTCTGATATTACTAGGTTGCATCGCTTTTAACAGTGAAACGATTGACTGTGGGACTTAATTGAACTGATTTTGGACTTTGACCTTATAAATGTGATAAATGAGACAATTGGACTCCAAGAAATAACATTCTTCTTAATTTGACATGATTGCTGGAACTCAGCAATTACACTGGGCGCTGTGGTAGCGCTTTATTTAAAAATTTAGATAAATAAGTCATTTTTTACTGTGGGACCAATCCTAGCCGTTAGCGCGCGCTGAAGAAATAGAGACAGTTTCAAAAACTACATTTCATTGACTTTCTAACGGTATCAGTCCGTTTGAGTTACAACGGTTGCGTCACATATTCGTACCAACATGTATTTAGCGATATTTTTCTGATATTACTAGGTTGCATCGCTTTTAACAGTGAAACGATTGACTGTGGGACTTAATTGAACTGATTTTGGACTTTGACCTTATAAATGTGATAAATGAGACAATTGGACTCCAAGAAATAACATTCTTCTTAATTTGACATGATTGCTGGAACTCAGC
Source organism: Hydractinia echinata (assembly GCA_030067915.1). NCBI lineage: Eukaryota > Metazoa > Cnidaria > Hydrozoa > Anthoathecata > Hydractiniidae > Hydractinia > Hydractinia echinata. The sequence goes on along the minus strand of JASGCC010002977.1, from coordinate 21,549 downwards.
AATTACACTGGGCGCTGTGGTAGCGCTTTATTTAAAAATTTAGATAAATAAGTCATTTTTTACTGTGGGACCAATCCTAGCCGTTAGCGCGCGCTGAAGAAATAGAGACAGTTTCAAAAACTACATTTCATTGACTTTCTAACGGTATCAGTCCGTTTGAGTTACAACGGTTGCGTCACATATTCGTACCAACATGTATTTAGCGATATTTTTCTGATATTACTAGGTTGCATCGCTTTTAACAGTGAAACGATTGACTGTGGGACTTAATTGAACTGATTTTGGACTTTGACCTTATAAATGTGATAAATGAGACAATTGGACTCCAAGAAATAACATTCTTCTTAATTTGACATGATTGCTGGAACTCAGCAATTACACTGGGCGCTGTGGTAGCGCTTTATTTAAAAATTTAGATAAATAAGTCATTTTTTACTGTGGGACCAATCCTAGCCGTTAGCGCGCGCTGAAGAAATAGAGACAGTTTCAAAAACTACATTTCATTGACTTTCTAACGGTATCAGTCCGTTTGAGTTACAACGGTTGCGTCACATATTCGTACCAACATGTATTTAGCGATATTTTCTGATATTACTAGGTTGCATCGCTTTTAACAGTGAAACGATTGACTGTGGGACTTAATTGAACTGATTTTGGACTTTGACCTTATAAATGTGATAAATGAGACAATTGGACTCCAAGAAATAACATTCTTCTTAATTTGACATGATTGCTGGAACTCAGCAATTACACTGGGCGCTGTGGTAGCGCTTTATTTAAAAATTTAGATAAATAAGTCATTTTTTACTGTGGGACCAATCCTAGCCGTTAGCGCGCGCTGAAGAAATAGAGACAGTTTCAAAAACTACATTTCATTGACTTTCTAACGGTATCAGTCCGTTTGAGTTACAACGGTTGCGTCACATATTCGTACCAACATGTATTTAGCGATATTTTTCTGATATTACTAGGTTGCATCGCTTTTAACAGTGAAACGATTGACTGTGGGACTTAATTGAACTGATTTTGGACTTTGACCTTATAAATGTGATAAATGAGACAATTGGACTCCAAGAAATAACATTCTTCTTAATTTGACATGATTGCTGGAACTCAGCAATTACACTGGGCGCTGTGGTAGCGCTTTATTTAAAAATTTAGATAAATAAGTCATTTTTTACTGTGGGACCAATCCTAGCCGTTAGCGCGCGCTGAAGAAATAGAGACAGTTTCAAAAACTACATTTCATTGACTTTCTAACGGTATCAGTCCGTTTGAGTTACAACGGTTGCGTCACATATTCGTACCAACATGTATTTAGCGATATTTTTCTGATATTACTAGGTTGCATCGCTTTTAACAGTGAAACGATTGACTGTGGGACTTAATTGAACTGATTTTGGACTTTGACCTTATAAATGTGATAAATGAGACAATTGGACTCCAAGAAATAACATTCTTCTTAATTTGACATGATTGCTGGAACTCAGCAATTACACTGGGCGCTGTGGTAGCGCTTTATTTAAAAATTTAGATAAATAAGTCATTTTTTACTGTGGGACCAATCCTAGCCGTTAGCGCGCGCTGAAGAAATAGAGACAGTTTCAAAAACTACATTTCATTGACTTTCTAACGGTATCAGTCCGTTTGAGTTACAACGGTTGCGTCACATATTCGTACCAACATGTATTTAGCGATATTTTTCTGATATTACTAGGTTGCATCGCTTTTAACAGTGAAACGATTGACTGTGGGACTTAATTGAACTGATTTTGGACTTTGACCTTATAAATGTGATAAATGAGACAATTGGACTCCAAGAAATAACATTCTTCTTAATTTGACATGATTGCTGGAACTCAGCAATTACACTGGGCGCTGTGGTAGCGCTTTATTTAAAAATTTAGATAAATAAGTCATTTTTTACTGTGGGACCAATCCTAGCCGTTAGCGCGCGCTGAAGAAATAGAGACAGTTTCAAAAACTACATTTCATTGACTTTCTAACGGTATCAGTCCGTTTGAGTTACAACGGTTGCGTCACATATTCGTACCAACATGTATTTAGCGATATTTTTCTGATATTACTAGGTTGCATCGCTTTTAACAGTGAAACGATTGACTGTGGGACTTAATTGAACTGATTTTGGACTTTGACCTTATAAATGTGATAAATGAGACAATTGGACTCCAAGAAATAACATTCTTCTTAATTTGACATGATTGCTGGAACTCAGCAATTACACTGGGCGCTGTGGTAGCGCTTTATTTAAAAATTTAGATAAATAAGTCATTTTTTACTGTGGGACCAATCCTAGCCGTTAGCGCGCGCTGAAGAAATAGAGACAGTTTCAAAAACTACATTTCATTGACTTTCTAACGGTATCAGTCCGTTTGAGTTACAACGGTTGCGTCACATATTCGTACCAACATGTATTTAGCGATATTTTTCTGATATTACTAGGTTGCATCGCTTTTAACAGTGAAACGATTGACTGTGGGACTTAATTGAACTGATTTTGGACTTTGACCTTATAAATGTGATAAATGAGACAATTGGACTCCAAGAAATAACATTCTTCTTAATTTGACATGATTGCTGGAACTCAGCAATTACACTGGGCGCTGTGGTAGCGCTTTATTTAAAAATTTAGATAAATAAGTCATTTTTTACTGTGGGACCAATCCTAGCCGTTAGCGCGCGCTGAAGAAATAGAGACAGTTTCAAAAACTACATTTCATTGACTTTCTAACGGTATCAGTCCGTTTGAGTTACAACGGTTGCGTCACATATTCGTACCAACATGTATTTAGCGATATTTTTCTGATATTACTAGGTTGCATCGCTTTTAACAGTGAAACGATTGACTGTGGGACTTAATTGAACTGATTTTGGACTTTGACCTTATAAATGTGATAAATGAGACAATTGGACTCCAAGAAATAACATTCTTCTTAATTTGACATGATTGCTGGAACTCAGCAATTACACTGGGCGCTGTGGTAGCGCTTTATTTAAAAATTTAGATAAATAAGTCATTTTTTACTGTGGGACCAATCCTAGCCGTTAGCGCGCGCTGAAGAAATAGAGACAGTTTCAAAAACTACATTTCATTGACTTTCTAACGGTATCAGTCCGTTTGAGTTACAACGGTTGCGTCACATATTCGTACCAACATGTATTTAGCGATATTTTCTGATATTACTAGGTTGCATCGCTTTTAACAGTGAAACGATTGACTGTGGGACTTAATTGAACTGATTTTGGACTTTGACCTTATAAATGTGATAAATGAGACAATTGGACTCCAAGAAATAACATTCTTCTTAATTTGACATGATTGCTGGAACTCAGCAATTACACTGGGCGCTGTGGTAGCGCTTTATTTAAAAATTTAGATAAATAAGTCATTTTTTACTGTGGGACCAATCCTAGCCGTTAGCGCGCGCTGAAGAAATAGAGACAGTTTCAAAAACTACATTTCATTGACTTTCTAACGGTATCAGTCCGTTTGAGTTACAACGGTTGCGTCACATATTCGTACCAACATGTATTTAGCGATATTTTTCTGATATTACTAGGTTGCATCGCTTTTAACAGTGAAACGATTGACTGTGGGACTTAATTGAACTGATTTTGGACTTTGACCTTATAAATGTGATAAATGAGACAATTGGACTCCAAGAAATAACATTCTTCTTAATTTGACATGATTGCTGGAACTCAGCAATTACACTGGGCGCTGTGGTAGCGCTTTATTTAAAAATTTAGATAAATAAGTCATTTTTTACTGTGGGACCAATCCTAGCCGTTAGCGCGCGCTGAAGAAATAGAGACAGTTTCAAAAACTACATTTCATTGACTTTCTAACGGTATCAGTCCGTTTGAGTTACAACGGTTGCGTCACATATTCGTACCAACATGTATTTAGCGATATTTTTCTGATATTACTAGGTTGCATCGCTTTTAACAGTGAAACGATTGACTGTGGGACTTAATTGAACTGATTTTGGACTTTGACCTTATAAATGTGATAAATGAGACAATTGGACTCCAAGAAATAACATTCTTCTTAATTTGACATGATTGCTGGAACTCAGCAATTACACTGGGCGCTGTGGTAGCGCTTTATTTAAAAATTTAGATAAATAAGTCATTTTTTACTGTGGGACCAATCCTAGCCGTTAGCGCGCGCTGAAGAAATAGAGACAGTTTCAAAAACTACATTTCATTGACTTTCTAACGGTATCAGTCCGTTTGAGTTACAACGGTTGCGTCACATATTCGTACCAACATGTATTTAGCGATATTTTTCTGATATTACTAGGTTGCATCGCTTTTAACAGTGAAACGATTGACTGTGGGACTTAATTGAACTGATTTTGGACTTTGACCTTATAAATGTGATAAATGAGACAATTGGACTCCAAGAAATAACATTCTTCTTAATTTGACATGATTGCTGGAACTCAGCAATTACACTGGGCGCTGTGGTAGCGCTTTATTTAAAAATTTAGATAAATAAGTCATTTTTTACTGTGGGACCAATCCTAGCCGTTAGCGCGCGCTGAAGAAATAGAGACAGTTTCAAAAACTACATTTCATTGACTTTCTAACGGTATCAGTCCGTTTGAGTTACAACGGTTGCGTCACATATTCGTACCAACATGTATTTAGCGATATTTTTCTGATATTACTAGGTTGCATCGCTTTTAACAGTGAAACGATTGACTGTGGGACTTAATTGAACTGATTTTGGACTTTGACCTTATAAATGTGATAAATGAGACAATTGGACTCCAAGAAATAACATTCTTCTTAATTTGACATGATTGCTGGAACTCAGCAATTACACTGGGCGCTGTGGTAGCGCTTTATTTAAAAATTTAGATAAATAAGTCATTTTTTACTGTGGGACCAATCCTAGCCGTTAGCGCGCGCTGAAGAAATAGAGACAGTTTCAAAAACTACATTTCATTGACTTTCTAACGGTATCAGTCCGTTTGAGTTACAACGGTTGCGTCACATATTCGTACCAACATGTATTTAGCGATATTTTTCTGATATTACTAGGTTGCATCGCTTTTAACAGTGAAACGATTGACTGTGGGACTTAATTGAACTGATTTTGGACTTTGACCTTATAAATGTGATAAATGAGACAATTGGACTCCAAGAAATAACATTCTTCTTAATTTGACATGATTGCTGGAACTCAGCAATTACACTGGGCGCTGTGGTAGCGCTTTATTTAAAAATTTAGATAAATAAGTCATTTTTTACTGTGGGACCAATCCTAGCCGTTAGCGCGCGCTGAAGAAATAGAGACAGTTTCAAAAACTACATTTCATTGACTTTCTAACGGTATCAGTCCGTTTGAGTTACAACGGTTGCGTCACATATTCGTACCAACATGTATTTAGCGATATTTTTCTGATATTACTAGGTTGCATCGCTTTTAACAGTGAAACGATTGACTGTGGGACTTAATTGAACTGATTTTGGACTTTGACCTTATAAATGTGATAAATGAGACAATTGGACTCCAAGAAATAACATTCTTCTTAATTTGACATGATTGCTGGAACTCAGCAATTACACTGGGCGCTGTGGTAGCGCTTTATTTAAAAATTTAGATAAATAAGTCATTTTTTACTGTGGGACCAATCCTAGCCGTTAGCGCGCGCTGAAGAAATAGAGACAGTTTCAAAAACTACATTTCATTGACTTTCTAACGGTATCAGTCCGTTTGAGTTACAACGGTTGCGTCACATATTCGTACCAACATGTATTTAGCGATATTTTTCTGATATTACTAGGTTGCATCGCTTTTAACAGTGAAACGATTGACTGTGGGACTTAATTGAACTGATTTTGGACTTTGACCTTATAAATGTGATAAATGAGACAATTGGACTCCAAGAAATAACATTCTTCTTAATTTGACATGATTGCTGGAACTCAGCAATTACACTGGGCGCTGTGGTAGCGCTTTATTTAAAAATTTAGATAAATAAGTCATTTTTTACTGTGGGACCAATCCTAGCCGTTAGCGCGCGCTGAAGAAATAGAGACAGTTTCAAAAACTACATTTCATTGACTTTCTAACGGTATCAGTCCGTTTGAGTTACAACGGTTGCGTCACATATTCGTACCAACATGTATTTAGCGATATTTTCTGATATTACTAGGTTGCATCGCTTTTAACAGTGAAACGATTGACTGTGGGACTTAATTGAACTGATTTTGGACTTTGACCTTATAAATGTGATAAATGAGACAATTGGACTCCAAGAAATAACATTCTTCTTAATTTGACATGATTGCTGGAACTCAGCAATTACACTGGGCGCTGTGGTAGCGCTTTATTTAAAAATTTAGATAAATAAGTCATTTTTTACTGTGGGACCAATCCTAGCCGTTAGCGCGCGCTGAAGAAATAGAGACAGTTTCAAAAACTACATTTCATTGACTTTCTAACGGTATCAGTCCGTTTGAGTTACAACGGTTGCGTCACATATTCGTACCAACATGTATTTAGCGATATTTTTCTGATATTACTAGGTTGCATCGCTTTTAACAGTGAAACGATTGACTGTGGGACTTAATTGAACTGATTTTGGACTTTGACCTTATAAATGTGATAAATGAGACAATTGGACTCCAAGAAATAACATTCTTCTTAATTTGACATGATTGCTGGAACTCAGCAATTACACTGGGCGCTGTGGTAGCGCTTTATTTAAAAATTTAGATAAATAAGTCATTTTTTACTGTGGGACCAATCCTAGCCGTTAGCGCGCGCTGAAGAAATAGAGACAGTTTCAAAAACTACATTTCATTGACTTTCTAACGGTATCAGTCCGTTTGAGTTACAACGGTTGCGTCACATATTCGTACCAACATGTATTTAGCGATATTTTTCTGATATTACTAGGTTGCATCGCTTTTAACAGTGAAACGATTGACTGTGGGACTTAATTGAACTGATTTTGGACTTTGACCTTATAAATGTGATAAATGAGACAATTGGACTCCAAGAAATAACATTCTTCTTAATTTGACATGATTGCTGGAACTCAGCAATTACACTGGGCGCTGTGGTAGCGCTTTATTTAAAAATTTAGATAAATAAGTCATTTTTTACTGTGGGACCAATCCTAGCCGTTAGCGCGCGCTGAAGAAATAGAGACAGTTTCAAAAACTACATTTCATTGACTTTCTAACGGTATCAGTCCGTTTGAGTTACAACGGTTGCGTCACATATTCGTACCAACATGTATTTAGCGATATTTTTCTGATATTACTAGGTTGCATCGCTTTTAACAGTGAAACGATTGACTGTGGGACTTAATTGAACTGATTTTGGACTTTGACCTTATAAATGTGATAAATGAGACAATTGGACTCCAAGAAATAACATTCTTCTTAATTTGACATGATTGCTGGAACTCAGCAATTACACTGGGCGCTGTGGTAGCGCTTTATTTAAAAATTTAGATAAATAAGTCATTTTTTACTGTGGGACCAATCCTAGCCGTTAGCGCGCGCTGAAGAAATAGAGACAGTTTCAAAAACTACATTTCATTGACTTTCTAACGGTATCAGTCCGTTTGAGTTACAACGGTTGCGTCACATATTCGTACCAACATGTATTTAGCGATATTTTTCTGATATTACTAGGTTGCATCGCTTTTAACAGTGAAACGATTGACTGTGGGACTTAATTGAACTGATTTTGGACTTTGACCTTATAAATGTGATAAATGAGACAATTGGACTCCAAGAAATAACATTCTTCTTAATTTGACATGATTGCTGGAACTCAGCAATTACACTGGGCGCTGTGGTAGCGCTTTATTTAAAAATTTAGATAAATAAGTCATTTTTTACTGTGGGACCAATCCTAGCCGTTAGCGCGCGCTGAAGAAATAGAGACAGTTTCAAAAACTACATTTCATTGACTTTCTAACGGTATCAGTCCGTTTGAGTTACAACGGTTGCGTCACATATTCGTACCAACATGTATTTAGCGATATTTTTCTGATATTACTAGGTTGCATCGCTTTTAACAGTGAAACGATTGACTGTGGGACTTAATTGAACTGATTTTGGACTTTGACCTTATAAATGTGATAAATGAGACAATTGGACTCCAAGAAATAACATTCTTCTTAATTTGACATGATTGCTGGAACTCAGCAATTACACTGGGCGCTGTGGTAGCGCTTTATTTAAAAATTTAGATAAATAAGTCATTTTTTACTGTGGGACCAATCCTAGCCGTTAGCGCGCGCTGAAGAAATAGAGACAGTTTCAAAAACTACATTTCATTGACTTTCTAACGGTATCAGTCCGTTTGAGTTACAACGGTTGCGTCACATATTCGTACCAACATGTATTTAGCGATATTTTTCTGATATTACTAGGTTGCATCGCTTTTAACAGTGAAACGATTGACTGTGGGACTTAATTGAACTGATTTTGGACTTTGACCTTATAAATGTGATAAATGAGACAATTGGACTCCAAGAAATAACATTCTTCTTAATTTGACATGATTGCTGGAACTCAGCAATTACACTGGGCGCTGTGGTAGCGCTTTATTTAAAAATTTAGATAAATAAGTCATTTTTTACTGTGGGACCAATCCTAGCCGTTAGCGCGCGCTGAAGAAATAGAGACAGTTTCAAAAACTACATTTCATTGACTTTCTAACGGTATCAGTCCGTTTGAGTTACAACGGTTGCGTCACATATTCGTACCAACATGTATTTAGCGATATTTTTCTGATATTACTAGGTTGCATCGCTTTTAACAGTGAAACGATTGACTGTGGGACTTAATTGAACTGATTTTGGACTTTGACCTTATAAATGTGATAAATGAGACAATTGGACTCCAAGAAATAACATTCTTCTTAATTTGACATGATTGCTGGAACTCAGCAATTACACTGGGCGCTGTGGTAGCGCTTTATTTAAAAATTTAGATAAATAAGTCATTTTTTACTGTGGGACCAATCCTAGCCGTTAGCGCGCGCTGAAGAAATAGAGACAGTTTCAAAAACTACATTTCATTGACTTTCTAACGGTATCAGTCCGTTTGAGTTACAACGGTTGCGTCACATATTCGTACCAACATGTATTTAGCGATATTTTTCTGATATTACTAGGTTGCATCGCTTTTAACAGTGAAACGATTGACTGTGGGACTTAATTGAACTGATTTTGGACTTTGACCTTATAAATGTGATAAATGAGACAATTGGACTCCAAGAAATAACATTCTTCTTAATTTGACATGATTGCTGGAACTCAGCAATTACACTGGGCGCTGTGGTAGCGCTTTATTTAAAAATTTAGATAAATAAGTCATTTTTTACTGTGGGACCAATCCTAGCCGTTAGCGCGCGCTGAAGAAATAGAGACAGTTTCAAAAACTACATTTCATTGACTTTCTAACGGTATCAGTCCGTTTGAGTTACAACGGTTGCGTCACATATTCGTACCAACATGTATTTAGCGATATTTTTCTGATATTACTAGGTTGCATCGCTTTTAACAGTGAAACGATTGACTGTGGGACTTAATTGAACTGATTTTGGACTTTGACCTTATAAATGTGATAAATGAGACAATTGGACTCCAAGAAATAACATTCTTCTTAATTTGACATGATTGCTGGAACTCAGCGATTACACTGGGCGCTGTGGTAGCGCTTTATTTAAAAATTTAGATAAATAAGTCATTTTTTACTGTGGGACCAATCCTAGCCGTTAGCGCGCGCTGAAGAAATAGAGACAGTTTCAAAAACTACATTTCATTGACTTTCTAACGGTATCAGTCCGTTTGAGTTACAACGGTTGCGTCACATATTCGTACCAACATGTATTTAGCGATATTTTTCTGATATTACTAGGTTGCATCGCTTTTAACAGTGAAACGATTGACTGTGGGACTTAATTGAACTGATTTTGGACTTTGACCTTATAAATGTGATAAATGAGACAATTGGACTCCAAGAAATAACATTCTTCTTAATTTGACATGATTGCTGGAACTCAGCAATTACACTGGGCGCTGTGGTAGCGCTTTATTTAAAAATTTAGATAAATAAGTCATTTTTTACTGTGGGACCAATCCTAGCCGTTAGCGCGCGCTGAAGAAATAGAGACAGTTTCAAAAACTACATTTCATTGACTTTCTAACGGTATCAGTCCGTTTGAGTTACAACGGTTGCGTCACATATTCGTACCAACATGTATTTAGCGATATTTTTCTGATATTACTAGGTTGCATCGCTTTTAACAGTGAAACGATTGACTGTGGGACTTAATTGAACTGATTTTGGACTTTGACCTTATAAATGTGATAAATGAGACAATTGGACTCCAAGAAATAACATTCTTCTTAATTTGACATGATTGCTGGAACTCAGCAATTACACTGGGCGCTGTGGTAGCGCTTTATTTAAAAATTTAGATAAATAAGTCATTTTTTACTGTGGGACCAATCCTAGCCGTTAGCGCGCGCTGAAGAAATAGAGACAGTTTCAAAAACTACATTTCATTGACTTTCTAACGGTATCAGTCCGTTTGAGTTACAACGGTTGCGTCACATATTCGTACCAACATGTATTTAGCGATATTTTTCTGATATTACTAGGTTGCATCGCTTTTAACAGTGAAACGATTGACTGTGGGACTTAATTGAACTGATTTTGGACTTTGACCTTATAAATGTGATAAATGAGACAATTGGACTCCAAGAAATAACATTCTTCTTAATTTGACATGATTGCTGGAACTCAGCAATTACACTGGGCGCTGTGGTAGCGCTTTATTTAAAAATTTAGATAAATAAGTCATTTTTTACTGTGGGACCAATCCTAGCCGTTAGCGCGCGCTGAAGAAATAGAGACAGTTTCAAAAACTACATTTCATTGACTTTCTAACGGTATCAGTCCGTTTGAGTTACAACGGTTGCGTCACATATTCGTACCAACATGTATTTAGCGATATTTTTCTGATATTACTAGGTTGCATCGCTTTTAACAGTGAAACGATTGACTGTGGGACTTAATTGAACTGATTTTGGACTTTGACCTTATAAATGTGATAAATGAGACAATTGGACTCCAAGAAATAACATTCTTCTTAATTTGACATGATTGCTGGAACTCAGCAATTACACTGGGCGCTGTGGTAGCGCTTTATTTAAAAATTTAGATAAATAAGTCATTTTTTACTGTGGGACCAATCCTAGCCGTTAGCGCGCGCTGAAGAAATAGAGACAGTTTCAAAAACTACATTTCATTGACTTTCTAACGGTATCAGTCCGTTTGAGTTACAACGGTTGCGTCACATATTCGTACCAACATGTATTTAGCGATATTTTTCTGATATTACTAGGTTGCATCGCTTTTAACAGTGAAACGATTGACTGTGGGACTTAATTGAACTGATTTTGGACTTTGACCTTATAAATGTGATAAATGAGACAATTGGACTCCAAGAAATAACATTCTTCTTAATTTGACATGATTGCTGGAACTCAGCAATTACACTGGGCGCTGTGGTAGCGCTTTATTTAAAAATTTAGATAAATAAGTCATTTTTTACTGTGGGACCAATCCTAGCCGTTAGCGCGCGCTGAAGAAATAGAGACAGTTTCAAAAACTACATTTCATTGACTTTCTAACGGTATCAGTCCGTTTGAGTTACAACGGTTGCGTCACATATTCGTACCAACATGTATTTAGCGATATTTTTCTGATATTACTAGGTTGCATCGCTTTTAACAGTGAAACGATTGACTGTGGGACTTAATTGAACTGATTTTGGACTTTGACCTTATAAATGTGATAAATGAGACAATTGGACTCCAAGAAATAACATTCTTCTTAATTTGACATGATTGCTGGAACTCAGCAATTACACTGGGCGCTGTGGTAGCGCTTTATTTAAAAATTTAGATAAATAAGTCATTTTTTACTGTGGGACCAATCCTAGCCGTTAGCGCGCGCTGAAGAAATAGAGACAGTTTCAAAAACTACATTTCATTGACTTTCTAACGGTATCAGTCCGTTTGAGTTACAACGGTTGCGTCACATATTCGTACCAACATGTATTTAGCGATATTTTTCTGATATTACTAGGTTGCATCGCTTTTAACAGTGAAACGATTGACTGTGGGACTTAATTGAACTGATTTTGGACTTTGACCTTATAAATGTGATAAATGAGACAATTGGACTCCAAGAAATAACATTCTTCTTAATTTGACATGATTGCTGGAACTCAGCAATTACACTGGGCGCTGTGGTAGCGCTTTATTTAAAAATTTAGATAAATAAGTCATTTTTTACTGTGGGACCAATCCTAGCCGTTAGCGCGCGCTGAAGAAATAGAGACAGTTTCAAAAACTACATTTCATTGACTTTCTAACGGTATCAGTCCGTTTGAGTTACAACGGTTGCGTCACATATTCGTACCAACATGTATTTAGCGATATTTTTCTGATATTACTAGGTTGCATCGCTTTTAACAGTGAAACGATTGACTGTGGGACTTAATTGAACTGATTTTGGACTTTGACCTTATAAATGTGATAAATGAGACAATTGGACTCCAAGAAATAACATTCTTCTTAATTTGACATGATTGCTGGAACTCAGCAATTACACTGGGCGCTGTGGTAGCGCTTTATTTAAAAATTTAGATAAATAAGTCATTTTTTACTGTGGGACCAATCCTAGCCGTTAGCGCGCGCTGAAGAAATAGAGACAGTTTCAAAAACTACATTTCATTGACTTTCTAACGGTATCAGTCCGTTTGAGTTACAACGGTTGCGTCACATATTCGTACCAACATGTATTTAGCGATATTTTTCTGATATTACTAGGTTGCATCGCTTTTAACAGTGAAACGATTGACTGTGGGACTTAATTGAACTGATTTTGGACTTTGACCTTATAAATGTGATAAATGAGACAATTGGACTCCAAGAAATAACATTCTTCTTAATTTGACATGATTGCTGGAACTCAGCAATTACACTGGGCGCTGTGGTAGCGCTTTATTTAAAAATTTAGATAAATAAGTCATTTTTTACTGTGGGACCAATCCTAGCCGTTAGCGCGCGCTGAAGAAATAGAGACAGTTTCAAAAACTACATTTCATTGACTTTCTAACGGTATCAGTCCGTTTGAGTTACAACGGTTGCGTCACATATTCGTACCAACATGTATTTAGCGATATTTTTCTGATATTACTAGGTTGCATCGCTTTTAACAGTGAAACGATTGACTGTGGGACTTAATTGAACTGATTTTGGACTTTGACCTTATAAATGTGATAAATGAGACAATTGGACTCCAAGAAATAACATTCTTCTTAATTTGACATGATTGCTGGAACTCAGCAATTACACTGGGCGCTGTGGTAGCGCTTTATTTAAAAATTTAGATAAATAAGTCATTTTTTACTGTGGGACCAATCCTAGCCGTTAGCGCGCGCTGAAGAAATAGAGACAGTTTCAAAAACTACATTTCATTGACTTTCTAACGGTATCAGTCCGTTTGAGTTACAACGGTTGCGTCACATATTCGTACCAACATGTATTTAGCGATATTTTTCTGATATTACTAGGTTGCATCGCTTTTAACAGTGAAACGATTGACTGTGGGACTTAATTGAACTGATTTTGGACTTTGACCTTATAAATGTGATAAATGAGACAATTGGACTCCAAGAAATAACATTCTTCTTAATTTGACATGATTGCTGGAACTCAGCAATTACACTGGGCGCTGTGGTAGCGCTTTATTTAAAAATTTAGATAAATAAGTCATTTTTTACTGTGGGACCAATCCTAGCCGTTAGCGCGCGCTGAAGAAATAGAGACAGTTTCAAAAACTACATTTCATTGACTTTCTAACGGTATCAGTCCGTTTGAGTTACAACGGTTGCGTCACATATTCGTACCAACATGTATTTAGCGATATTTTTCTGATATTACTAGGTTGCATCGCTTTTAACAGTGAAACGATTGACTGTGGGACTTAATTGAACTGATTTTGGACTTTGACCTTATAAATGTGATAAATGAGACAATTGGACTCCAAGAAATAACATTCTTCTTAATTTGACATGATTGCTGGAACTCAGCAATTACACTGGGCGCTGTGGTAGCGCTTTATTTAAAAATTTAGATAAATAAGTCATTTTTTACTGTGGGACCAATCCTAGCCGTTAGCGCGCGCTGAAGAAATAGAGACAGTTTCAAAAACTACATTTCATTGACTTTCTAACGGTATCAGTCCGTTTGAGTTACAACGGTTGCGTCACATATTCGTACCAACATGTATTTAGCGATATTTTTCTGATATTACTAGGTTGCATCGCTTTTAACAGTGAAACGATTGACTGTGGGACTTAATTGAACTGATTTTGGACTTTGACCTTATAAATGTGATAAATGAGACAATTGGACTCCAAGAAATAACATTCTTCTTAATTTGACATGATTGCTGGAACTCAGCGATTACACTGGGCGCTGTGGTAGCGCTTTATTTAAAAATTTAGATAAATAAGTCATTTTTTACTGTGGGACCAATCCTAGCCGTTAGCGCGCGCTGAAGAAATAGAGACAGTTTCAAAAACTACATTTCATTGACTTTCTAACGGTATCAGTCCGTTTGAGTTACAACGGTTGCGTCACATATTCGTACCAACATGTATTTAGCGATATTTTTCTGATATTACTAGGTTGCATCGCTTTTAACAGTGAAACGATTGACTGTGGGACTTAATTGAACTGATTTTGGACTTTGACCTTATAAATGTGATAAATGAGACAATTGGACTCCAAGAAATAACATTCTTCTTAATTTGACATGATTGCTGGAACTCAGCAATTACACTGGGCGCTGTGGTAGCGCTTTATTTAAAAATTTAGATAAATAAGTCATTTTTTACTGTGGGACCAATCCTAGCCGTTAGCGCGCGCTGAAGAAATAGAGACAGTTTCAAAAACTACATTTCATTGACTTTCTAACGGTATCAGTCCGTTTGAGTTACAACGGTTGCGTCACATATTCGTACCAACATGTATTTAGCGATATTTTTCTGATATTACTAGGTTGCATCGCTTTTAACAGTGAAACGATTGACTGTGGGACTTAATTGAACTGATTTTGGACTTTGACCTTATAAATGTGATAAATGAGACAATTGGACTCCAAGAAATAACATTCTTCTTAATTTGACATGATTGCTGGAACTCAGCAATTACACTGGGCGCTGTGGTAGCGCTTTATTTAAAAATTTAGATAAATAAGTCATTTTTTACTGTGGGACCAATCCTAGCCGTTAGCGCGCGCTGAAGAAATAGAGACAGTTTCAAAAACTACATTTCATTGACTTTCTAACGGTATCAGTCCGTTTGAGTTACAACGGTTGCGTCACATATTCGTACCAACATGTATTTAGCGATATTTTTCTGATATTACTAGGTTGCATCGCTTTTAACAGTGAAACGATTGACTGTGGGACTTAATTGAACTGATTTTGGACTTTGACCTTATAAATGTGATAAATGAGACAATTGGACTCCAAGAAATAACATTCTTCTTAATTTGACATGATTGCTGGAACTCAGCAATTACACTGGGCGCTGTGGTAGCGCTTTATTTAAAAATTTAGATAAATAAGTCATTTTTTACTGTGGGACCAATCCTAGCCGTTAGCGCGCGCTGAAGAAATAGAGACAGTTTCAAAAACTACATTTCATTGACTTTCTAACGGTATCAGTCCGTTTGAGTTACAACGGTTGCGTCACATATTCGTACCAACATGTATTTAGCGATATTTTTCTGATATTACTAGGTTGCATCGCTTTTAACAGTGAAACGATTGACTGTGGGACTTAATTGAACTGATTTTGGACTTTGACCTTATAAATGTGATAAATGAGACAATTGGACTCCAAGAAATAACATTCTTCTTAATTTGACATGATTGCTGGAACTCAGCAATTACACTGGGCGCTGTGGTAGCGCTTTATTTAAAAATTTAGATAAATAAGTCATTTTTTACTGTGGGACCAATCCTAGCCGTTAGCGCGCGCTGAAGAAATAGAGACAGTTTCAAAAACTACATTTCATTGACTTTCTAACGGTATCAGTCCGTTTGAGTTACAACGGTTGCGTCACATATTCGTACCAACATGTATTTAGCGATATTTTTCTGATATTACTAGGTTGCATCGCTTTTAACAGTGAAACGATTGACTGTGGGACTTAATTGAACTGATTTTGGACTTTGACCTTATAAATGTGATAAATGAGACAATTGGACTCCAAGAAATAACATTCTTCTTAATTTGACATGATTGCTGGAACTCAGCAATTACACTGGGCGCTGTGGTAGCGCTTTATTTAAAAATTTAGATAAATAAGTCATTTTTTACTGTGGGACCAATCCTAGCCGTTAGCGCGCGCTGAAGAAATAGAGACAGTTTCAAAAACTACATTTCATTGACTTTCTAACGGTATCAGTCCGTTTGAGTTACAACGGTTGCGTCACATATTCGTACCAACATGTATTTAGCGATATTTTTCTGATATTACTAGGTTGCATCGCTTTTAACAGTGAAACGATTGACTGTGGGACTTAATTGAACTGATTTTGGACTTTGACCTTATAAATGTGATAAATGAGACAATTGGACTCCAAGAAATAACATTCTTCTTAATTTGACATGATTGCTGGAACTCAGCAATTACACTGGGCGCTGTGGTAGCGCTTTATTTAAAAATTTAGATAAATAAGTCATTTTTTACTGTGGGACCAATCCTAGCCGTTAGCGCGCGCTGAAGAAATAGAGACAGTTTCAAAAACTACATTTCATTGACTTTCTAACGGTATCAGTCCGTTTGAGTTACAACGGTTGCGTCACATATTCGTACCAACATGTATTTAGCGATATTTTTCTGATATTACTAGGTTGCATCGCTTTTAACAGTGAAACGATTGACTGTGGGACTTAATTGAACTGATTTTGGACTTTGACCTTATAAATGTGATAAATGAGACAATTGGACTCCAAGAAATAACATTCTTCTTAATTTGACATGATTGCTGGAACTCAGCAATTACACTGGGCGCTGTGGTAGCGCTTTATTTAAAAATTTAGATAAATAAGTCATTTTTTACTGTGGGACCAATCCTAGCCGTTAGCGCGCGCTGAAGAAATAGAGACAGTTTCAAAAACTACATTTCATTGACTTTCTAACGGTATCAGTCCGTTTGAGTTACAACGGTTGCGTCACATATTCGTACCAACATGTATTTAGCGATATTTTTCTGATATTACTAGGTTGCATCGCTTTTAACAGTGAAACGATTGACTGTGGGACTTAATTGAACTGATTTTGGACTTTGACCTTATAAATGTGATAAATGAGACAATTGGACTCCAAGAAATAACATTCTTCTTAATTTGACATGATTGCTGGAACTCAGCAATTACACTGGGCGCTGTGGTAGCGCTTTATTTAAAAATTTAGATAAATAAGTCATTTTTTACTGTGGGACCAATCCTAGCCGTTAGCGCGCGCTGAAGAAATAGAGACAGTTTCAAAAACTACATTTCATTGACTTTCTAACGGTATCAGTCCGTTTGAGTTACAACGGTTGCGTCACATATTCGTACCAACATGTATTTAGCGATATTTTTCTGATATTACTAGGTTGCATCGCTTTTAACAGTGAAACGATTGACTGTGGGACTTAATTGAACTGATTTTGGACTTTGACCTTATAAATGTGATAAATGAGACAATTGGACTCCAAGAAATAACATTCTTCTTAATTTGACATGATTGCTGGAACTCAGCAATTACACTGGGCGCTGTGGTAGCGCTTTATTTAAAAATTTAGATAAATAAGTCATTTTTTACTGTGGGACCAATCCTAGCCGTTAGCGCGCGCTGAAGAAATAGAGACAGTTTCAAAAACTACATTTCATTGACTTTCTAACGGTATCAGTCCGTTTGAGTTACAACGGTTGCGTCACATATTCGTACCAACATGTATTTAGCGATATTTTTCTGATATTACTAGGTTGCATCGCTTTTAACAGTGAAACGATTGACTGTGGGACTTAATTGAACTGATTTTGGACTTTGACCTTATAAATGTGATAAATGAGACAATTGGACTCCAAGAAATAACATTCTTCTTAATTTGACATGATTGCTGGAACTCAGCAATTACACTGGGCGCTGTGGTAGCGCTTTATTTAAAAATTTAGATAAATAAGTCATTTTTTACTGTGGGACCAATCCTAGCCGTTAGCGCGCGCTGAAGAAATAGAGACAGTTTCAAAAACTACATTTCATTGACTTTCTAACGGTATCAGTCCGTTTGAGTTACAACGGTTGCGTCACATATTCGTACCAACATGTATTTAGCGATATTTTTCTGATATTACTAGGTTGCATCGCTTTTAACAGTGAAACGATTGACTGTGGGACTTAATTGAACTGATTTTGGACTTTGACCTTATAAATGTGATAAATGAGACAATTGGACTCCAAGAAATAACATTCTTCTTAATTTGACATGATTGCTGGAACTCAGCAATTACACTGGGCGCTGTGGTAGCGCTTTATTTAAAAATTTAGATAAATAAGTCATTTTTTACTGTGGGACCAATCCTAGCCGTTAGCGCGCGCTGAAGAAATAGAGACAGTTTCAAAAACTACATTTCATTGACTTTCTAACGGTATCAGTCCGTTTGAGTTACAACGGTTGCGTCACATATTCGTACCAACATGTATTTAGCGATATTTTTCTGATATTACTAGGTTGCATCGCTTTTAACAGTGAAACGATTGACTGTGGGACTTAATTGAACTGATTTTGGACTTTGACCTTATAAATGTGATAAATGAGACAATTGGACTCCAAGAAATAACATTCTTCTTAATTTGACATGATTGCTGGAACTCAGCAATTACACTGGGCGCTGTGGTAGCGCTTTATTTAAAAATTTAGATAAATAAGTCATTTTTTACTGTGGGACCAATCCTAGCCGTTAGCGCGCGCTGAAGAAATAGAGACAGTTTCAAAAACTACATTTCATTGACTTTCTAACGGTATCAGTCCGTTTGAGTTACAACGGTTGCGTCACATATTCGTACCAACATGTATTTAGCGATATTTTTCTGATATTACTAGGTTGCATCGCTTTTAACAGTGAAACGATTGACTGTGGGACTTAATTGAACTGATTTTGGACTTTGACCTTATAAATGTGATAAATGAGACAATTGGACTCCAAGAAATAACATTCTTCTTAATTTGACATGATTGCTGGAACTCAGCAATTACACTGGGCGCTGTGGTAGCGCTTTATTTAAAAATTTAGATAAATAAGTCATTTTTTACTGTGGGACCAATCCTAGCCGTTAGCGCGCGCTGAAGAAATAGAGACAGTTTCAAAAACTACATTTCATTGACTTTCTAACGGTATCAGTCCGTTTGAGTTACAACGGTTGCGTCACATATTCGTACCAACATGTATTTAGCGATATTTTTCTGATATTACTAGGTTGCATCGCTTTTAACAGTGAAACGATTGACTGTGGGACTTAATTGAACTGATTTTGGACTTTGACCTTATAAATGTGATAAATGAGACAATTGGACTCCAAGAAATAACATTCTTCTTAATTTGACATGATTGCTGGAACTCAGCGATTACACTGGGCGCTGTGGTAGCGCTTTATTTAAAAATTTAGATAAATAAGTCATTTTTTACTGTGGGACCAATCCTAGCCGTTAGCGCGCGCTGAAGAAATAGAGACAGTTTCAAAAACTACATTTCATTGACTTTCTAACGGTATCAGTCCGTTTGAGTTACAACGGTTGCGTCACATATTCGTACCAACATGTATTTAGCGATATTTTTCTGATATTACTAGGTTGCATCGCTTTTAACAGTGAAACGATTGACTGTGGGACTTAATTGAACTGATTTTGGACTTTGACCTTATAAATGTGATAAATGAGACAATTGGACTCCAAGAAATAACATTCTTCTTAATTTGACATGATTGCTGGAACTCAGCAATTACACTGGGCGCTGTGGTAGCGCTTTATTTAAAAATTTAGATAAATAAGTCATTTTTTACTGTGGGACCAATCCTAGCCGTTAGCGCGCGCTGAAGAAATAGAGACAGTTTCAAAAACTACATTTCATTGACTTTCTAACGGTATCAGTCCGTTTGAGTTACAACGGTTGCGTCACATATTCGTACCAACATGTATTTAGCGATATTTTTCTGATATTACTAGGTTGCATCGCTTTTAACAGTGAAACGATTGACTGTGGGACTTAATTGAACTGATTTTGGACTTTGACCTTATAAATGTGATAAATGAGACAATTGGACTCCAAGAAATAACATTCTTCTTAATTTGACATGATTGCTGGAACTCAGCAATTACACTGGGCGCTGTGGTAGCGCTTTATTTAAAAATTTAGATAAATAAGTCATTTTTTACTGTGGGACCAATCCTAGCCGTTAGCGCGCGCTGAAGAAATAGAGACAGTTTCAAAAACTACATTTCATTGACTTTCTAACGGTATCAGTCCGTTTGAGTTACAACGGTTGCGTCACATATTCGTACCAACATGTATTTAGCGATATTTTTCTGATATTACTAGGTTGCATCGCTTTTAACAGTGAAACGATTGACTGTGGGACTTAATTGAACTGATTTTGGACTTTGACCTTATAAATGTGATAAATGAGACAATTGGACTCCAAGAAATAACATTCTTCTTAATTTGACATGATTGCTGGAACTCAGCAATTACACTGGGCGCTGTGGTAGCGCTTTATTTAAAAATTTAGATAAATAAGTCATTTTTTACTGTGGGACCAATCCTAGCCGTTAGCGCGCGCTGAAGAAATAGAGACAGTTTCAAAAACTACATTTCATTGACTTTCTAACGGTATCAGTCCGTTTGAGTTACAACGGTTGCGTCACATATTCGTACCAACATGTATTTAGCGATATTTTTCTGATATTACTAGGTTGCATCGCTTTAACAGGGAAACGATTGACTGTGGGACTTATTGAAACTGATTTTGGACTTTGACCTTTATAAATGTGAATAAATGAGACAATTGATACAGAAATAACATTCTTCTTAATTTGACATGATTGCTGGAACTCAGCAATTACACTGGGCGCTGTGGTAGCGCTTTATTTAAAAATTTTAGAAAAAGTCATTTTTTACTGTGGGACCAATCCTAGCCTTTAGCGCGCGCTGAAGAAATAGGAGACAAGTTTCAAAAACTACATTTCATTGACTTTTCTAACGGTATCAGTCCGTTTGAGTTACAACGGTTGCGTCACATATTCGTACCAACATGTATTTAGCGATATTTTTCTGATATTACTAGGTTGCATCGACTTTTTACAGTGAAACGATTGACTGTGGGACTTATTGAACTGAAGTTGTTGTCGTG
>JASGCC010002976.1:0-25872 GCA_030067915.1 Hydractinia echinata | reverse complement strand
TTTGGTACCCAGTATATTGATTAATATAAATAATTAATTAGGTTGTCTCGCTGTTACGGTTTTGGAAGATATTAAAAGCAACTTTATCGAGTCCTCGTTCTTAACATGCGGATGTTTTTAACGCCTGACTGTAGAAAGTTTTGTTTCAAACCAAGTTATTATTTGTATACCCTGAAAGTATATTTTATAATAATGAAATCTTTTAAGAAACATTATTTATCAAAAGAATGTGGTAACGTGTGCCTTTGTTTGGATTTACCTTATGCATAACAACCATAGCTAGCTAGTAGCTGGCTAGCTTTTATATTTTGCAAGTGGAGTACCTCTGGGACAAAGTCGTAAGTCTGTTTTAGATTGTGGCATCTAACTAGTTAGTTATATATTCAAAGAAGGTTAGCTGGCCCAGATAAGCTAGCTAAGTATAAAATAGAATATTTCAACGTCTCAGAAATTTTAGATGGCAACCTGGTTTTTAAGACTATGTTTAAGATTGGATCAAAAATTAAGCTACTTGCTTAGCAACCTTTAGGCCTTATTTCTATGCTATGATCCCTCCCTTCACTTAACTAGCAACCTTCCAAGTTGAACTATGGCAAAAGCCTTTTAAGAAGCAGCAAATGCTATGTTTAGACACCGATATAGTGTGCTTTACCAAGATAAATGCACTACTAATGAACACAATCTAAAGGGTCAAGTCTGGTTCGCATTTCCAGAACTTGTTGGTAAACTAATTTTTGGATGCTAAAAGCAACCAGCTAAGAAACTTGTGATGGAAAAAGTCCTTACGCATGACCCAAGAGGTTAGATATTCATCTACTTGTTTATTACTTGAATGTGTCATATAAGGCGAATCTCCACTAGACGATCTTCACGACGATCGTCAAATATTTTCGTGACGACACGTGCGCAAATGGAAAAAAATGTTGAAGCGAAAATATCGTCTGACGAAAAGTAGATATGGTTCCATTTTTCGTCAAGCGGTCAGCGGTCGTCAAGTTCTAAATCAATTAACACAATTAGAAAAACAATATAGAAAAATATAATATAATATAAAAAAACAATTTAAAGATGACATCCAAAGAACATGGTCATGTTGTGTTGTCAGAATTAGTTCGGCAAATCATAATATTCATATTAATTATGAACAATATTTATATTAGAAGTCTTCTTCAAATTAAAAACAAGTAAAGCAGTGTACATCAGCCATCTTGAATTTAAAACAATCGTCTAGAAATTAATTTAAATTCTCCACTATGCTTTGATTTCGTCGCGAATTCCCCGACGATCGTGATAAAAATCGTCGTGAAAATCGTCCAGTGGATATTTGCCTATATTGTACACATATATTTTTTTTTGGTTCATTTTTTAGAAATTTTGAAAAAATATATCTCTTGGATAATTTTATTTCAGTTGTAAATTCTTTTTGTGGTGTTTTCAGACCTAAATTTTGTTTCGAAACGTGATATTTTTCGTGCTAGGTTACATGTGACTTGTGTGGCAGGTTCTCCTTAATATACCTTACTTATTTTATTTCTGATCTGATAGTTCAGAATAAAAAGAATAAATTTTGCAGTGTGATGTGCCTGCTAGCTATACATAACAGGCCAACAAAAACTTGTTTTAAGTAGTCGAATCAGTTGTTAAAAATTGAAAGATACATTTAGCTGGCTAGACTATAACTGCACTTTCAGAAAAGAGCTGGTTTCTTTAGGTAAAAGAAATGAATAAAATATAGATTTGTTTTTATTTAGTAATATCTTGCACAAAACTTGCCCAAATTTTTAATTAGGATTGTGTTAAAAAAATTATAAAGATTTGCAAGTTGCAGAGGTTGTTGTTTTTTTCGGACGGGGTTAACTTTTCTTCAAATTTTAAAAGCGGCTGACACCCATTGAAAGAATGTTGTATGTATTTTGGTACACAAATATTTATTTAATGGGTGTTTGTTACCAGGAGATATTGGTACTAGGAATAAAATACAGAACAGATTTAAAGGCAATATCGATTAAGTTTCTGGTCACGAAGACGTCATGTCATCTAGGTGGACTAGCAAAGATTTCTTCCTATATCACTGCATTCCAAACACGAATTTCTTAGTACTGACAATCACCATCCACTACATTCAGAAATGAAAAGTATTTAGCATCAATTTTATAATGAAATATTATCAGTTCATCCTAGGAAGCTTTCCACATATCAACTGGTCTGGCAAACTTCGACAAACGTTGACAAATACTGGTAGCAGCTTGGTAACTAAGTTGGCAACTATATAGCTACCATTTTAACTCAGTCTTGTGATCAATTATTAAATACTGCGTAGCCATTAGCAGCTGCAATATCATAATTAATTCATTGCGTCATTTAATCTCCTCAGTAGAGATTATTGTTAACTTCTTTCCAGTTAAATGTTTCACATGCTAAGATACGTGCAGAAGAGCGGAGTCTATAAAAAATGTTCAATTCCATATAAAAAAACAGTCAACAAATATAGCCAATCATAACTTGTTACTGGATTAACTAACCAATGAAATACTGACATGTTTTAGTATTATAACACCTCTATAAGTACATAAAGTTTTATCAAACAAAACAAAACCAGTTCAAGAAGTTTATGCGAAGCATAAAGGAAGACATATGGCTGCTTGGAAAATACTAATCAGACATAAAAGGGCACTATGATAGTGTCTGTTTAAAAGCAACATGATTGTATGTCAAACGAACCTTCCTGGGAGCTCAGGCGCACTGAAGTCATGAAGAACAGAGATATGTTCTTGAGGTAGTGGCAGAATATTGTCAACAGCGAGTGGTCATGAAACAACGAAGGTGTAACAAATCGACAGACAATATAAGTTAAAGTTTCAACTGATGAAGAAATAAAGTTTGCAAGGATGAAATCGGGTACTGATAATATTGGTTAGATCTCAAATCTCAAGCTCTTTATCAAGTATCAACAACACACACAAACTTTTCACTAACCAGTATTACAGGGTCAACGAGCGCCCTCTGCCCTCAGTAGCTCAATTCAAGACACGGATAGACAGTCTTCAATGATAGAGAAACATGGTTGTTACCTTGGGATAACTCCCACTCTGCTAAAGGATTCACAAAAACCTTAAAATAAGAAGAAATAAACTCAAAAAACAAAAAACTCGAAAAATCTCTAAATGAAAACTTTGGTCTTGGACTTTTTAAGTCCGGAGTACCACAAGGTTGACCCAGCCTTGTAAAATAATTGGGGAGGAGTTTGCTTATCATTTAACAAACACCGAACTTGAAAATTTTCATCAAAATTGGTGGTCAATTTTTTGGCCTGTTCGTGTCTGGTTGGTCGATTGTACTAAATAAAGAAAAAGGTTCAAAAGAGAACGAAAAAAAGATCTGGTTTGGTTACGCCTTAAGTGGATTTGTCAGGAGCTGGCTTGTGGTTCATTCGTTTCCTTAGAACTTATTTCCTTATATTCTGATTTCAATTCTTGCTTGAGTAGTGAACATCTGTTCACATTACGAATCACAAGTACAAACCTGTAAAGTTTGCTGCACGACAGTCCTGCATGTCTTTCGAGACATGCGAAGCATTGGCTGATGAATAACTGTGGCTGACCTGTCGTGAATAATGTCTATTCTTGTTTTGATTGGTGTATTCTGTTTTGTATCAAGTGGTAAAATTCGTTAAAGAAGTGGAACGGAAAAACTGGATATAGTGATAAATGGATTGAGAAAATATTTTGTTGTAATGAGTGTTTCCATTTGTATATAAAACGGTATGCATACAAAAAATATCAAAAAATCCAAACTTTGTTTGTTTGTTTTTTACAATCATCTCCTTTTTTTATATGCATGCATGTTTACATTGCCGGCATAACCTATTTTTAGATCTTCTTTTAAAAAGACATACCTAGGGTATAATGTCATTTTCAAGGGACTTGTAAACAAGTAAATCTGCACATAAGCTTCCCAGGTGCTGAAAGATTGATGGTTTCCAGAGCATAATCAAAGTAGATATGTAACGTAGGCAAGCCCATATTCCCATATGGGCTTGCCTATTGCCGACAGTCTTAGACAATGTAGCACCAGATTGTTATACAGCTAAAGATGACTGCTTGGATTTATTGACGAAGACGTCTTGGAACTTCCTTTCTCACTTAATTACCCTATATTTAATGGTTAAAGCTGAAAAAAAGGTCTTGGTCCTGTAACTTTTGTCATACTCCATTCAAAACCGGCACACAGGTCATAATATTATTAAAACGAAATAGTCGACTATAAATCACGTGGCACGAGATAAACTAGTAACTAATTGTGCAGCTATGAAACTATCATTTATCTTTTTATTAAGTTGTAAATCACAACACATGGACGATCTGTCTTATCTACGCTATATAAAGGGTTGTACTATTGAATTTCCCTATTATTCTTACAAATCTTTCTCTGGTACATGTACAAGAGGTCTAGTTTGATGTGTAGTGATGCTCTTGAAACAGATTTGAGTGATCATCATATGCTTGTGCATACAACTCGTTGAAAACTCCTTCGGCATTTCTCGGAGCCTTTGAACTTTAAACCACAATATCAAAATTTTTTGATCTAAGGTTTTATTTTATCTGTGGTTTAAACAGGTTTTATGCCGAAAATTTTAAAACACGAACACGTTCACATTATGCATTAACTTTAAAATCTTATTTAAAACATACTTAAAACACACTTAAACCACAGTGGGAACCGAGCTTTAGTAATTATGCTTACGCGTTAACAAACTGCTTCAACGAGGCATTAATTAATTCCACATATCCTGATGAGCTAAAAATGACGGACATTAAAAACGACTCGTTTATGAAAAAAATGCAATTAGTTTGCTACCGACCTTGTCAAAAGTGTTTGAACGACTTATCGCAAACCAACTGAACACCTTTATGGAACCTTACCTTTCTAAATTTTTCTGTAGATTTAGAAAGCGATACAGTTCTCAACATGCTCTGCTCAATATGCTACGAAGTTAAGAAATGTGCTTGGACAACTCTGGGAAGGTTGGTTCATTTAACGGATATATTTTGTTGCAATTTAACTATTGCCCTCTTGTGTGGATGTTTGTAATAAAAGGTCTTATGAACTCATCAAGACAATGTCAATAAGACACAGTGACTTCTCTCTTACTGACTCGAACTATTTGACTCGATTGAGTCAGGACTCAATTCACTAGAGCTCAGGAGAGAAGTCAGTGTTAGAATCCCTAGGGTCCGTAATAATCATGGATTAAATTTTAAGAGCTTAATCACTTGTCAACGTCCATAAAGAATGCGTCCTCTTTGAATATGTTTAAAGCATTGACACGAAACACGAGAATAAATTGTTTGATTTGCCAGTAACAATGTTTTATGAATATGTGTTATAATTTTATTTTTTACTTTTCAATAGTTGGTGTCAATTAGTTTTTTACTAAACATGTAAACCAGCTCTAAAAAAAGAAAGAAATAAAAAAAATTATTTAAATAGCGGGCAGCAATTAGCGCACTCTCTGACTAAACGGATGATTTTTCAATGAATTGGATGCAAAAACACCGATCTTTTTTATTTCCTCCAAACTAATATCCTATACTGTCCTTGCCTTAGCGGCCTTGTCCTCAGAAGGCTCCTTTTTCGACTTTCACGAAATTTCATTAAAAATGCATATATCTATCTTTTCGTTTAAGCTCTCTATTATTTTATTGACGTAGAGGGGTGATTTACCATGAACATTTACGCTGTTATTTAGTACAGGATACGGTGTCAAAAATACAGTGGAGTGTTTGCAATGATAAAAGCTTCCCGATGTTGAACGTCTCGTTAAGTGCAGATAAACCGTGTCGTACATCCAGGCGAATGCTGTAAGGTACACAGTTTATTGGAAATCCAGCGAATTGCAAAATGTTATATATAGCGTTTCATTTTAGTTGGCCAGTTTTTTGTTCAGTTAAAATTTAGACGCTCTCATAACAAATGTAAATGGTTAAAGATGAAAAAACATTATTATAACTCGATTTGTTAATTTCAATTAAAAGGCGGGAATAAAATAAACAAAAAACAAAAAATTCACTTACAGAATCTTCGTTACTGTTCTTTTCTTATCATAAAACTTGTTGTTGTTAATTTCTTTCATAAGGCGCGAATATTAAAACATTTTTAACGAAATAGACAATTTTAACAATAGAAACTAACTACCCATGACTTTTGTATCACAAAATCTTTAAATTAAACATAAGCTTTTGTAAAAATCGCACACACCTATTTTTAAGCCTTTGTAAAAATCACACGCACCTATTTTTCAGAAAGAATACGGCTATTAACAAAGAGATTGCTGGAGGGACCCGGCGTCAGAACACTGGGTTAAGCCACAATTAAGTACGACTCAGCGTCTGAAGCGCTGTGTTTCCCGCAACACGTCCTAAAGCTGTTACAAAATACCTAGACCGTTGTCTCTTCAATAAACTTCTGACTTTTGTTAAAGTGTATAATTACAGTAAAAAGTGTAGCTAACTACCTAACTGTATTTAGTATAAGAACGATGATTTGAAAATTCTGTTGTAATAACCAATTGTATTTGGCTACTTTCACTTTTTGGCCAGAGGTTAGCGAACAGCATCCTAGTCCGCAGGGGCAGCCGAGTAAAAAATTAGATTAATGAAAAAAGCACAAAAATAACAAACCTTAAAAGAATAGCCATGAATAGCTAAGACTAGCTTGCTAGCTGGTTTTTAGGATGCTCTCTCTTAAAACTACTATTGTAGCCGAAATCTTAAAATGTACATAACAAAAACAAATATTAAAACTATTACAAAGCTGGTACAAACACATAAAGGTCAGAAAAGACCTACAAACCTCAAAATGGCCACCGACACATACATTAGATCGTCCAGGCACCGCTAGAACTTCACGTTGAATCCATTGAAAGACGGATTACAGGGCGTAAGGGGGTTCATATAAAAGATAGCGTAGTCGAATATTACGGTTTTTAGTTGTTGTTGTTGGGGTTTTTTAAGATGTATTTTTTTTCTACAATCTTGACCATAAATACTGCTTAAAGTATTAATTGGGATATAATACGATTATAAACTATAATCAAATGAGATAAATCAAGTCCCCGTTTCTTCATTGTCTTCACGGGTAGACTAGAGAAGCCGTTGCTGCTCCGTTACTATTTTGCGTTCCAGACAGAAAGACAACGGGTATTATTAATATAGAGACTTGCTAAGTGTCCTGGCATTAAACAACAGGCTGAGCAGTTAAGTACAGGTTAACTGTTCCACATGTCCTGGTGGAGCGCTTATTGTAGGTATACTTAAGCCTCACACAACTGCTGTGTTAAAAAAGGAACAGTTTACAAATTTATTGCGTTGGGAACATTATTTTCAGACATATAATAATGAAAAAACAAGTTAACGGCACAGGAAGAAACTCCTCTGTTGTTATCGTTGTCCAATTGATCGTTCTCGTTTGCATTTCCTATGTTCCATTACGTTCTCCAGTTCCATTCTTCTTGCTTTTGCTTCTTGCTTTTGTCATTTCCTTGTCTGTCCCTCCTCCAATTTGATGTTTCGTCACTCCATTGTGTGGGTTTTCACGCTTGCCTTATCATGTCTAATGTTTCCAGCTGTCTCATTTCTCCAGTCTGCTTTTCCGATTTTTCACTTGCTAAATAACCAGTTGTTTTCCTTTCTTTAATTAAATTCAACTCTTTCCCCTTTTGCCATGATTCACCTTTCCTTCATTAATATGTTTTATGTTTAGCTATTTTCAGTACATAAAACAATGGATTGTTGTCAGTAGATATGTTGATTTCATGTGCATAATACAAATAGTCGCAAGGATAATCGTACATTGCCCATTATATGGCATCTTTGACCAAGGACACCCACTTTCACCTTTTGATAACGATCTACTTTTCCATCTTAAAAACTTCTTGCTCCTGATAAAATGCGCAAGACTTTTATTTGACACATCTTCACGGAGCATAAATGATTTCTCAAAACCCGTACATCCCAGGACTGGTGGTGAAATGAGGGGATTGAAATCAGCTTAAGTGAATCTTGATGTGTTTTTTTATTTTCTGACACTATTTTTGAGATTAAGTTTTTAAGATTTCTGATTTCAAGTCAAACAGTGGTTTTGCTATTTGCAAAAGGTTTTTGTGACAGGGTTGGATCCGATAGATATCTCATATACTGTTTCTGGCATAAAATGCAGAAGACTTGCAACTGCTTTAACATTTGCGTCGTCAGTGTTATAACCCTCACTACCTACTATCCTTTTCAAATATCAAACTTCTTTTCTAAACATTAAGCCCTTTTTTGATCAAGGTTAAATAAGTAAACCAACATGTCATCTAAATATGAAAAGTTCGCGGTCGTTTCCCAACAGTGTATTTTTTTATTCTCAGCTGCATCTACTTAATTAATTTTCCCTCACCTTACTACTATTAAAACCATTGATGCTTTATCCATTTTTTGTTCGTTGCATATCTGCTAAAGCAGCCTGCCTTAGTAAAAATAAAATCTTCATCTGTAGTTTCGTGAAATCGTACTATCGCTCTACGCATAATCGGCTGTTCCTCACCTTATCAAAGGTTCCACACTCAGACAGTCACTGCACACTCCACCTAAAGTGCGCTCCGCATGCTTGCGGTATCCCTACATAGATTTTGTAATAATTATTAAAGATAGTTTATGCTAAAGATCGCACGGATCAATTTCCTGCACCAAAAGTTGACTTTACGCATCCTTAAATTTGAAAGGAAAAAAATGTACAATTTTCATACAGATATCCTATTTAACAAAACGTTACTTGTCGATGCTCATTATGAAGTTTATTTCTAAAAGTAACGACTTTCTGCCTTTTAGTTAATACTTTTTGCGCAGCCTGAAATTTGCGCGATTCGATATCGCTTAGCCATCCTCTTGAAGTCCTTAGTCGTTTATTCCGTATTTGGCATAGTTATCAGCATCGTTACCCCTGGCCTAAAACTCCCAGTCTCCAGAACATGTATGTATATAAACAGAAGAGATGATTTAAAACAAAAACAAACAAAATTTAGATTTTTTTTTTTGATATTTTTTACAACAGAGCTATTTTCACCTGAATCTGTTCAGTTTTTCCGTTCCATTCCTTTAAACGAATTTGCAGCATGAACCAAGATGATGGTTGGTCAAATGAAAGATGATTAACACACTATAAGAAATGACGAACAGAGTGTTTGTGCCCAATTGCTTATTGTCAAATCTTTGTACCGGATGATTTCAGTAGCAAATACGTCCCTATCTATTGATCTGGAGAAAATTATTATTCGATGCCTATGTGTTATTGCCAGTCAACCTCGTCAACCGCCCTTTTCACATCGAGGCGGGCGGCGAAGTTACTTGTTTAGGCGTCAAGTAAGCGCTAGCGGCTTTGGCATAGGCAACAAACCCTGGGACGAGGATGATTGCCAGCCATACTATAATCCACAAACCACATAAAAAAACTGCTATGCTACGTTTTAATAACAGTAATTATTAGTAAGGTGTGTTTATAGTTTAACCATTTTATTTTATTTTTATTACGTTGGAATATAAACTGATTGGTGGTATATCAAGAGTTTCTACTTTATGTTAGTTCAATACGTACAGGTGTGTCTTTTTTTTCTGAGTCAAAACAAACTTTAAAGATAGCAAATATAAACACTCAGATAAACACTTGCGTTTATGAAGTACAGTACTCAAGTACTCGACTAAATTAACGTCAGTTTTCTATTAGACTTTCCTTAAATCATCAACTGGTCATGAAGTACAAACATTTAAGTATACGTTGAACTGTTTCAATTTATTCAATGTTAGTGTTGTACGTATTAGAAGTTTCATCTTGATACAATGATACAAGAAGCAAGAATATTTGGAGAACTTTAACTGCCGAACACAATATACAATTATTACCATTGAACCCGTGTTAGAACACTCGAAAATTAGCACAAATAGTCCTCACAATGGGCCACCACACGAGTAGAGATTGGCCATTCTTCATGTGTCCCCACGAAACTTTTAAATGAGACTCTGGTGGCGGCCGCCTCAGGGACTTAGCCAAGTGACCTGGGCAACACAGTCCCAGTTTTTGCATGATTCTAAGCTTCTTAGTCGCCTTTACCAGCATATAAACGATGCTATTTAGCTATAGACTATATATTTACTAAACAAAATTATTGATACTTAATTCTGGTTGTTATTACCATGGAGGTATAAAAGAACCTCCATGTTATTACCCACGAATAAGTGCTTACAAACAACAAAACAAGAAGTGGGACGTCTGCAAAAACAACGAAATCGTTTTCTTTGTTGTCTCCACTTTATCCTATTTGTGTCCTGTTGATGCACAAACTACATCTTTCGTAAGAGCTCCGGAAAACTTTGTCGAAAAGTAAACTATATTATTCACTTTCTTAACAACTCAAAATAAACAGAATCATCCCAGTTGATAATAAACTCCGTTATATAACGAGTGGCAATATCAACAGGCTAATCTCTTAAAGGATATCCGCGTGGAAATCACTTCACAAAGGTTCCTTAAAGAAGAACCACTTCCTATGTCACATGATACGTATAAACACGCACAAAAATGGATGTTAAAGCCAATTTTCTTCTGGTATAGCTACAATCGTTGCTAGGAGTATTCTCCAGTATACCTACGAAGGTCGCGAAATTCAGGAAAAATGGTCGGACTCGCGTCAGCAACAATTAACATGTTTTAAGAGTATGGATTTAACAAATTAGTTTTGTTTTTGCTTTTGTTTTGTTTGTTTTAGTTTTCATACAGTTAGTTGCAATGTAAACTGTGCCGAATGGCATCTAAGCAAGATTTTGAATAGGAAACTAAAGTAGACAATCTACTCAATTTACTCAATTTGCTAGCCATTCAGGTGGCCAGAAAGTATTGTATTGCAGTATTGATATAAGAGACTAGTTGTTATTCCATGAAAAAATCCACTGTGATTTATTTCAGTCCGTTACATATTGTGATTTACAGATAAAACAATTTTTAACCCGTTACAAGGAAGAAATTTGTATCAAGGAGAGCAGCTGTTACAACATAGTAAAAATTATCGTCTGCTCAATATGTTCGAACAACGTGGAAAAGTGACTATTTCCTGACTCTACCAGTACCACATACTCTCTGGTGCCTTGTGTCTCCTTTTGTGGTCGGTTTTACATATTCCAACCTCCCTGTTTCCCAACCACCGTTTATTCTACCCTCCCTCCTTCCCTTCCTTCTTTTAGACATCAAAGGATACGTATACGATTAAATGAAGCCCGAATGAAAATCTTTTCCCCAAGAATCTTAAAATCATAAATCTTGAATAATTTTAGTTACTTGTAGAGGGTTTGAAAGAGAATTCGTTGTTTAACCGAATTAGCTAAGTTTAATTTTTCAAAATATTCGAATTTCATTGACCGTATCAAAATTAATATGGCTTTGTACAATAGCTTTAGCCTGTAGATACTTCAGTGTCAAAATTTATTTTTGTAAAATCACTTATTGTTTTTGTCAAAACAAAACAGAAATAGAAAATTTGTTCACATGTGTTTGTGCCCAAAAGAAAGTGTTTCACAAGTAGAACTTTTGACGTGATTTGTTTTGACTTTGGAGAAATTATTCCCTTGGTTGTGCGTGATTTTTTCTACTAAGCAAACAATCGTTCTAAATCTTTCTTCGGCGCACCGTATTGTTAGACCACAGACCGAATAATTATTATTGCGTGTGCTCAATATTTCCTTGCTGTGAAAACACATTCCACAACAATAAAGTTTTCGTCATAGCCTTTTCTTCAAGAGGCCATTCAATAATTACGTAACACACAAATTACCTATTTTTTACCACCTCCCCAACCCTTGCAACACATCGTAACACATCTAGTACCACTCACCCGCCCTCCCCACCTTGTTACGTAATATTTTGAATCTTAAGACCTTAGTTATTCATTTCCTATAGTACCAAAAACCTTCATGTAACAGATAATCAGGCAAACTAGTGTTGTAATATGAGAAAAAGATATAACAGGGCCATTTATTTAGCACCCACCCCTCAGGCGTTACGTAATTATTGAATGGCCCCTAACTGGAAAAAAACGATTTTAAAAAAAGTGACATGCGGTGACAAGATTGGCGATAGTTTTTTGTTTGCATTGTGCAAGTCCCGTAGTGCTTTTGCGGCTAATAATATTTGCGCATGAAAGATTTTGTAGAAAATGTGTGTAGAATTATTTTTGTGAAAGAAAGCAAATTAACAGCGCATAACTTTAGTATATTATAATCGCTGAATAGTGGTAGCAACAGAAGGAAAATTTCAAAGATGTTTTAAAAGGGAATATTTTAATTTTTAAGTGGATTGAATTTTGCATATTTGGTCAAATTTTGCAAAACTCTCGAATTTAACCCGCGTTAAAATTCATCCTTCATAGGTAGGTTGTTTTTTGTTCCATATACGTGCGCATTTCTTGTAACAAAAAAATTCTAGAAACTTTGTAACAAATTAACAAGATTTTAAAAATTTGAGAACACAGAAAATTATGATCTTTTCAAAATAGGATACCGCTGAAAGAAGGCGTTTTGTAATTTACCAAACTTTGCGTGGTATACGTTCACATATAGTGCGCATGCGCGCACTTCCCAGAATATCAAAACACAGAGTACAAATTTAAAGACATTAAATCAAAATCGAAAATTCGAAAAAAAATGCCCTGGTAAAATCATTTTAAGAGAAATTTTCATTTTATTATATACTTAAAAAGTTTGAGAATGGATGAGTGCTATTTCTGTTTATAATTTCCTCGCTCATGCTTTCAAACCACAACTTAAACCCACTGAAACAAGTACATTTTTTTTATAACGGACAAGGGTGCTTGTGTTATATTGACCAGCGGATATGACATCATCCGAAACGTTATATAAATCAACACCGTTCCAAATCGAGGACCAAATTACAATTTGTAGTTCGTTAAGAAAGGTATCATAAAGAGTACAAAAGATGGTGCAACAAGGAAAGGTAAATTTATGTTTTTTTATTGTCAATTTTTTTATTTTATCCTGGTCTTTATTCTAACCTGAATTTGTACACCTTGCGAAGCGAAGTATTGTAACAGCTAGTTTTTCTACCTAAGTCGAGTGTCATATCAAATAACTAAGACTTTTGCTTCCTTGGAATCGATTTTATCTTGGATTTAGCCAAAATTTTCCGAACCAAAAAACTGCTTGGACAGGCGTGATTTTCCCTCAATGAAGCCAATTGTTTGTTTTTTCTGAGCTATTTTTTGTTTTTAGTTGGGCCTTTTTACGTGCTGTAGAAATAGGGCTGAGTCCAGGCAAAACAATGTCGATATTCAGTAATATTTCCCTAGTGTTCATCTTTTAAACAAAATTTCGTAGTTAAAAATCTATGTGCGATCAAGTATTTTATTTCTTAAAAATATTTTTATTTCCGTTACGGCAGTATTTCCTACAGATCTTAGTCATCAACTTGTGGACGTTGTTCTCTGCAGAAACTCTCTTCGTGTCAGTTTGGAGTTTCGATGTCAAAATTGTGACCGCAGGGTAGAAAAACCGGTAGTTGAAACGCCAAGTCAAATATTATTTTAAGTGACTGGCCAATCACTTTTTTGTTGTAAACAAATCGACTTGACTGCTGCGTGTTGGCAAGCAGACTGTAATTTCCTAGCATAAATACAGATAAACATGTCAAACTGTAGGAATATATAATACTTTGTATAAGAACTAATCGGTCAAACATGCCAGACTTTAGCCTCAGTATGAGAACAAGAAGAAGAAACAGTAGTCAGGATAACTTTAAACTTCGTTTCCAGGGCTTGCTATCCCTTTTTGACATGAACACAAGAGGACCACCTTTGCTCTAAAGCATTTTTAAAACAATTAGATGCTGATATGTTGTAAAAATATAAGAGCTACTTTATTGAAAAGTTTGGAGATTCCTGCCACGAGATTTTTTAAAATACTTGAGAAAATTGACAAATAAAGCTCTTGTTTCTGTTTTGATACTTTTCTTTCTTTCTAACTAACAGGATTAAAAGTAGTTGCTGCTTGCACCAAACTTCGCGCGAAAGATTTTTTGTTTTTTAAACATTATACAGAAAGCCCTTGGATGACGAGGCTACCTTATACTAGACATAGTTTGATACATGAACTAAATTTGAATCGAGGTACACACAAGAAACATTAATATTAACATAAACTTTATATAAAAAAAAGACATCCAACGTCGCTGTTGCAACCATTACCGCCTATTAAAAACAGGCGTAAACGCGACAATAAGATGCAATGCGTGATAAGTGCGTATAAAAGGGAAAGAAAACAAAATTAATTTTATAAAACCAATAGGCTGTATATAACAGTACTCGTACTTGTTCACGAAAATTGTGAGCAATGACGTTCTCAGTGCTTCTTTTTGTTTTCTGATATATGGCTAGCGTGAGAGAATATGAAGAAGCCCTATGGCTGTGGTTGGCCTAACGGTTATATTTGCGGGAGAGAAAATATTTATGGCGAAAAGAAGGATTTATTATCTCCGGATAAACAAGATTATAAGACCTGAGGGGGAAATAAGATACCGGACATAACAAAGGAGATGTGCTCTTTATTCTATTCTCGAACTTTAATCTTTCCAGATTTTGGTCCTAAGCAGGACGTAGTAACGCCATTGTGCAGACAATACAATGTAAATTATTGACGTCATGTTATCCAAAGTCGTTTCCAATGCGGTTGTATTACAAAGCATTAAACAGTAGACTGGGCACGAAATGTACGCATTATGACTTGCAATTACGTTATTCATCGTCTCCATCCTGCTCAATACGTTATCACGGAAATATTTATGAATGCTCAAGGAAATACTTAATAAAACACAGGCAGTAAATAAGTAAGTTTTTATCGAACGTTGACACTACAGAACGAATTGAGAATTAAGTAAGAATAGACATGTATCAACAGCTCTCCCAATAATTATATGCATTCTTGTCCCCAGAGCTCTTTGAGATTAAAACCTTCGAGTTTATCTCAAAGAACTCTGGGGTCGAGAATGGATTATATGTTTTTCAACATTTCTGCTAACATGAGATAATTCAATATAAATTGGTTTATATATTGAACCTTGCTTACTTTGGACACACAACGTGTACGAAGATTACGCATGACACGTGAACGAAGCACGCTTCAGCCTTAAAAACCAACTTCATTTCCAGGACTTCTGTGTATCGTTGGGGGTAATTGGAACACCAATGATGTAGCCTTTAAAGTTTGCAAATGACTTTTCATTTTTGAATCTTTTTCTGAAAGATGGCTGTTTTTTTGCCGCGGTTTTCTGTTGCGGGGGAGAGAGGGGCGTACCTGATGTTGAAAAATCTAACTTGAATACCTAAACCATCAAAAGCCTTCAGCTAACATGGTAAAAAATGAAACAATCTATTAATTAGGCAAGCGAGGATAGGGCCCCATCATATTACGAAACCATAAAACTAATTCGTTACTTGGTACTTTGCATGAAACAGAGACCCTAAGATAATTATTTTCGTCAGGTTTAGGAATTGAGGGGCAAGATCTTTTTTTCCCGAGGATAATTTACTATAAGACAACATACGCGAGAATTTAAATGAGTTGCATAAGTCTGTGCATGAAGTGCAACTCACTCGGATTTTGGAGTTCTCAATTTTTTTAAAACGTGGTCCTATTCTTATGGTAGTGTATAATATTATACCCCGCCTCAATTTCAGATACATCCTTTTACGTTTTTACGTAAATTAATTAATTAATTAATTAACTAATTAACCTCGTAACGAGACATAATTAGTGTTGTTCATACAACCGGAAAGCAATTCATTTGAAAGTGTTATATTCGTAATCTTGTACAAAACATTGTTATTTAATTTTCGCTCTGATGAGAATTGTATGTTTTGATCTAGATACGTCGGGCATCTATGTGTCATATTCCTGGATTCGTTGAAGTCACAGAGGTAAATACAATGAATACGGTGAAACGAGAAACTGCTTCCAAGTTTGAAGGTAGGTTATTTTTTAAGTGTTTCTTGAAAGTTTTACGATTTAATATACAACTTAGTTCCCAGGTTATTAACGATAAGTCGTAACAGTGTGTGTGTAACAATGGCAATTGATCTGAATCAACGAAGCTCTGGGTACAAAGTTGACAATGGGTGTATGTGAACAAACATTTTCAACCCCGCCCCCCGGGCTTTTTAGGTTTTTATATTAGAACGAAACCTTAAAAAACCTAAAAAGCCCTAGGGACGCGATTGCAAACATTTTGTATATAACTAACCAGTTCAGTACAAATATAAAAATACATTCTCTCCGAATTTGGGTGTTATACCTTGGTATTGGTTTTGTGAGACTGCTGTTTTTGCCTATGAAGAGTAATTTCGTTCTCACTCTGAGCTCTTTGTTTTATAGAGACGTTGCCAAACAAAAGCCTTGGAATCAAAGTTTACCTCAATATTTATTTGAGAATGCTATATGTTATTACTTTCTCTTCTCGAACGAACGAACAGAGCTTTGTAGGTTAGGCTAATGTCTGCAAAAAATGCAAAAAATAATAAAAAAATAACAAGGGATTGGGACGAGCGTGATTTATTTTAAAAATTAATACTTTAATCCACCCATGATTATGTTAGCAAAGCACAAAGTAGCTCCACTTCAATTTGATTTACGCAAATTATACTCTACCGTCATAATCGGAGATGGATAAACCTTTCTCTACATCGCTTTCATTACCTTTACAAAAAGAAGTTATATGCAAAGTAAACGAAATTGATTTTAATTGCTTTACTTCAGGTATCGCGTTGAACATACAAAACTTAGACGATGACATAAGTGAAGAGAATTTACGTGAGGAGTTCGCAAAATTTGGTCCTATTGTTTGTTGCAGTGTTTGTGCAGAAAAATCGACTAAAAAAATGCGCTGTGGCACGGTATCGTTTCTTTCACCAGCCGACGCCGCCAACGCTATTGCTTATATGAAC
Organism: Hydractinia echinata; assembly: GCA_030067915.1. Taxonomy (NCBI): domain Eukaryota; kingdom Metazoa; phylum Cnidaria; class Hydrozoa; order Anthoathecata; family Hydractiniidae; genus Hydractinia; species Hydractinia echinata. The sequence goes on along the minus strand of JASGCC010002976.1, from coordinate 8,837 downwards.
GGATGCGTCATTCTGAAGAATACTTTGTTCGTGACGTTAGCGTCAATAAAAGCCGCCCGTCGCAGACCTTCGCCGACGCCGTACATTCAAAGACTGAACACTTTGTCATTGGTAAGGATGTCTGGTTATTTTTATTCCATGCACGTGATTCCAGTTTTCTCTTTGCTTGCTTGTTTGTTTGATTGATTGTTTTTGTTTGTTTGTTGTTGTCTTTTTCTTTATAAAAAGCACAGGATGGGATTGTTATATCATATAAATTACTTTTTTGATTGGAGTAATAATTGTTTTGTTGAAATTCTTCCAACTTGCTAAAAAATAGACGAAGTAGATACTGACGAAGGGTGTATGACGAGAATCTGCGGGTTAACAGATAGTCTTACTTGAAATCTCACCCCACTCTTTCTTTCCTTTAGTGCCAACAAACTCACCGTTATCCACGCGATTCCAGCGCATTTTCAGCCAGTGAAGTTCTATTCAACGCTCGCACACGAAAGACGAGCTGTCCGAGCATCATAGCATCAGAGAAAAGCATATCGACTGGTAATAATCTGATCGAATTTAAACGAAAAGTATCGAGAACGCACACGACTCGATAACATGTGAACGTATTTGTTTTGTTATAAAAACGAAAAATTTGTATATTTATAATTTGTATATGTTTATTTGTATTGAAAAAATTTTGACGGTGTAATAATAAAAACTATTTTTTGATAAGTCTTCTTGTTTAGAGTTCTCTTTTCTTTTCCCATGAGATTGTACTTTTAGTGCCTTAAAGCTGCTTTCAGTCAAAGCGATACACACAGCTCCCAGCGCTTAAACGTCGGCGTTCAATATACTCAATTTCCATAACATTGAAGATGGCAGTGTTTTTTGTGTTTTTATTGGCTGTTATAAAATTGACCGTTTGCAAACACTTGGAAATTGACTCGCCTTAACTTCTAAAGCAAAATACAAACGTCGCAGTCAGAAAAATCTCCACCGCGCATGCCAAGATACTACACGATTTAATGGAAGGTGGCATTTATGGTTTTCTAAGATTACAACTGCGGCCAAGAACACCTTAATCATCAGAAAATTAATAAAACCTTTTAACTCCATCAGATTGTGTTCCAGTAGTTCAAAAGTTTAATTATTCAGGACCTCCCATGTTTTATTCAACAATCTGATTCCTCCGTTTATTTAACACAACCCCAAGATCTAAGTCTAACAAGGGAAAGTTAACAAATGTGACAGCGATCTTTATTTCACAAATGTGGATAGCCTAGTTAACTAAGCTTTCTTCGGGGATATCAAATTCAGTTTCTCTCAAACAAAAGCTTAGACGCAGACAAATATCAGAGCAAATCCCTAGAATTCAAATCCACCTCATAGCAAACCCTACACTCAACCAATGAGCACGAATTCGTCGTGGTCACATTTTACCCTCTTAAATAATACAAGAATTAATTATATTTGTCCAGATGAGTGAGGGTATTCGCGCTCAAAACAATTTCTGATATTGACCACGTGAGTAAAGAACAATGGAATTAACCAATCAACAAGCGCAGTCAGTATTCTGACCGCAGAAAAATCGTTTGAGACCCAGCGTAATTTTCCCACCTTAGCTATTCCGATTTCCTGGTGGTAAGAAAAATTATGATGGGTCTCCTGGCTAAAATGGGGAAGGTTTTCAGATCGTTTAGAAAATGTCTACTACTAAAGAGCAAGTATCGTTCTGTTCTTGACACAAAATCAAATCCAAATGACATATATTTTTCAGTTTGTGAAATGTTTTTAATCTTCTTGTTTTTCTGCCCTTCTCTTTTGGTCTAGTGAAGACTTTTGTGTCTTTCCTCTTTTTTAATGCATCTTTCTTAATTTTTACATAAAGAATAACTCTGTTCCTCCTTTTCTTCTTAAATAACCTTTTTCTCTCCTGCGAATTCGGAAACTCACTATTAAAATGTCGTTCATGACGACAGGGCTAGCAGCCTACAGTTTGCGGTTTGCGGTTTGCGTTGGGCACCAGGACAACATTAGCCTAGCACCTTTCCTAGACGACCATTCCAGATGATTCTGGCAACCAATCAGCCCACGTGATCAACACCAACAGCCTTCTTGAGAGGACGTACTATCTTTTTCACTGGACGAAGGTAAAGGAACAGTTATCGGTTTCACTTCAACAGTCAATGTTTTCTTTGTAGCTGCCAAAGCTTTTGCAACTACCGCCTGGAACATCTGAATAACAAAAAGGGAAAGATGGAGGTGGTATGTCACCAAAGGTGGACCTGTTATTTCATGATATCCCTCAAATATTTGCGAGAAATTCTACAAAATGTGTACTGGTAGCGTAATTTGCGCTTGTGTTAAAGCATGATTAGGGACCATCGCGTTCCTAAACATTGTCTTATTTTAGGTCAAATCTCTACCCCTCTAAAAGTTGTCAAAAGATGGAGCACATAAATGATTCTACAAAAGTTGTAGCAAGTTTTTTTTTGCTTGCTATATGGTGCCGAGGCTAAAACCTGTTTTAATTGTTGCTTAAAAAAATGCCACGATGCATTTTAGTGAAAATCGGTGGAATAGAGGTGTTGATGTTGTTATAAAATGTCAACACGCTTATCTGATTATCTTTAGCAAATATTGAAATAAGATGATGAAAACTGTTTACCTTTTTAACATTGTAGCCTGATTTCGCACTTGTCTCGATGAACAAAACATCAAGTTTCTTCGCTTTTCTTCTCCGTTTTTCGTCGAGATAATTCTATTCATATTCGCAAGAATTATCATAACACACAGGATGAAGGAATAAAAGAAAATAACTGTAGTTGGATATTCTTTCAGACTTTTTAACAAAAACACATATATAAAGACTGGTCTGTAAAGAGTGAGGCAAATGTAAAAAAAAATGTACCAATATATCATCCAGTTGAAATCCTTATGTATAGCCGGTCAATTAGGCAAAAAATACTAGCTGAATTTTTTTAACGGTGATATAAACAAGTTCTTAAATAAATTCTATTCCCTACCTGTCATGGATCAGATCAATTTTATTCGCCACCAAAATAATAGTAACAGCCTTTCCGCGCTCTGTACGGACTGATTCTGTCCATTTTTCAACTTTATCAAACGAAATTTTATCTAAGGAAAAATAATCTCGTCAAATCAGAACGAAACAAAATCTTTAGTTCTTGTGATTGTCATAGTTGAACACAACCTCGTCCTCAGGACATCTCGTATCTTTTATAAGGATGGTTCGTATCACAGACTCGATGTCAGAGAAGATACAAGATGCTCTCGGAACGAGGTTGTGCTCGACACAGATGCAATCAATTCATTCTTATCCTCTGGGTAATCTAGGTTTCTTTAGCTATAATAGAGGACTGCATTCTGCCACTTATTGCATCACAAAAAAAATTGTGGATGACACCCTTCTCCGACGTATGTACGTGGACCTTCACAATATAATACAAACCTGAGACATCGTAAACAATAAGCGCAATGGAGGAGTCCCGTATGTAAGCAGGTGTTAAGCTTTGAAAGCGTTCTTGTCCGGCCGTATCCCAAATTTGTAGACGCACCTAGATAAACATAAAAAGACACATTTTGAAAAGTCTGTTTCAAAAAGTTAATAAGGCATTTGTATTACGACATTATCCTTACAAGCAATAGTTTTGGTCACAAAATTAATCCCTACGCTTTTTCATAAGTAAATATAAGTGAATATAAGTAAATATAAGTAAATATATAAGTGAATATAAGTGAATATAAGTAAATATAAGTGAATATAAGTGAATATAAGTATTGTAAACCTATAAGGTATAAGCTACAGAAACTTAAGCAGAGTTGAGCGTCAGCCAGAATTTTATGTTGTTTATAAAATGAGCGTGTACCAACATCAACAAGGAGTATGTATGCTTACGCATTGTTCATCCACGTACAATGTCTTGGATAAGAAATCGATTCCAATTGTAGCCTATAATGTTAAGGAGACATATTTCTGGTTAGATCGTCTTCGTCCCTACATTTCTAGGACGTGTTTTATAGAAATACAGACGGTTGTGATATGGTACTGCACAGTAACATAGTAAAATTTTGAAAATGGCTTCAATTTGAGGTTTACGGACAAAAATCTTTGAGCTAATCTATGAGCTGAAACATGCACACAATCTCAGAACGATTTTTACTCTAATTTGGTCAAAAATTTATGTCTTCCAAAAATTATATCCAAAGAATAGTTTCAAAGAATGGTCATAAGGTGGGCGTTATTTCAACCTGGGAGTATGGAGTGTGGAGGATAAAAAAAAAGATAGCTTGCACCTCCAGGGCCGTCGACACTTTTCCCCGATTATTATTTTTTATAAATCAGATATAACTCAAAAGGATTCAAACTTAATGGCTTATAGTCATCGATATCCGTTTCTAAATTGTTAAAAATATTTATTCTTTGGCTTTTTCTCATTTTTAATCGACAGTTTAAAGTAACAAGAAGTCTGAAAGCACACTTCAGAGAGCCTCTGAAGTGTGCTTTCAGACTTCTTGTCTGAAGTGACATAACGAAAAGCGGGAAAGTTTATTTTTTTTAGGAATTTTAGAATGTTAGATTTTAAGAATTCCCTCTGTGGTGGAACCTCCTACTACATTTCTAAAACCTGACACCTTCTTTATAATTTTATTATTATTCTGTCCACTGCTTAGATCCCCCTCCCCTCCCCTCCTCCTTCTCTCCTCCTCCGAAAAAATGCTATTTCCGTGCCTGATACACTTGTATTTCTTCTCAAATAGTTTTCATCGTAAATGCTCAAATCTCGCCTATATATTTACTCGGGGTCGAAGGTACTCTTCATAATTAAAAATGGATTGGAGTCAGCTACATGATGACTCTCAATTGAAAAAACCTTGCGTGTGTGCGTCCACGCGGCGTCATGTTCTCACCTGGTAATGGTCTTCAAAACTGTCATACATCCATCTTGTTACAAGTGATGTTTTCCCAACTGAAATGAAAAGAATAATACATAAAGTTGTATGCGACATCGAATTTGACGTGATAAATGATCTCCACAAAGCAGAAGGTAAGGGAAGACAAAAGGAAGGCATTGCATTCATTTTCCTGGTTTCTACGAATCAGAATCACCGTTATTACTCTAACGTATTATTCTCAAGATAAAAAAAAATAAGCCAAAGCATTGCAAAGATCAGAACTAAGGTTCCTATTTGTAACTTTTCAAGTCTTTTCTAACGAAATTAAAGCAGGCATACTCGTAGTGAGGCATAAAAAACAAAAAGGTTGGAGCGGTTTTTGTTCATGTAAGTAGTTATTCCTGTGATGTTATCAGATGCTTAGATTTTTTGATATAGTACCAATATCTTGCATAAAAATGGATTTTGACGTTCTCTGCAGATTTAGGTATATTAATAAATAAATAAATAAATAAATTAATAAATAAATAATATTTAACACTTCTGGAGGTAAAAAGCAGAAAACTGTGAAGTACAAAATTAAAAACATCGAAAACTTAGGTTAATCATGTGTCCAAGCTAATTCCCAATTTGATCAAAAAAAGATATTTGTAGTTTTCGAGTTCTGACCGTAAACCCGTCCCGTGTCATTAATTTCATAGAAAATTTGAATACAAAAGTCAATAAATTCCTTTAGTGGGATCAATCTTTCTGAGACCAAATATGGTTAGCGCTACTGGGCGTCTTTAGGTAAATCTTGGGATGTACATTCATCCTCCAACTTTTGTCTAAACAGTCCATTGTTTAAAAAAACTAGACACATTTTAAATATCTTGGCATACATAAAATTTAATTTAGCATCGTCATCGATTTTTTTTTTGTAATGTCATCAGAAATTTTTATCGATAACAAAAGTATATTAATTTTATTACGGCATCAAAAAAATAATTTTTTCAAGTGACATCTGTCTGTTGCTAATTTCTAATCTAAAAATATTTTTCATACGATTTCATGCGAAATTGTTGCGCGCGGAATGGTTGTACGCCGCACCTTGTGGCTCGTTCTTCATAACGGTCAAGACTATAGCCTTAAGTAGTTTTTAAATGGCTTAATATTTCAAAATATATCAGACAGAAAATCGCATTTAATCCAGCTGGCTCGTTTATCATTTAATTCATAAATTACGTACTGGCTTACAATCAGCTGTATTGAAAACTAATGGATCGCAAATGGCTTTACGTTTAGCATGAGTCTAATTATTCGTAATTTTTAGGGATTTAGGGAAAGTTAGAGATGAAAATTTTGTATAACAAGAGAGCGTAATGCTACGAGTCATAAGTTAGGAATGTGTTGCTTAGCAACAATGACACGCTTGTTTACTAATAAAGATAGCTACTCATCAAAATAAACATCAATGAATTAAAAATAAAACACAAAAACGTGAAAATGTTTGACTACTTGTAGTGGTAAAAGTTTATAACTATATCACACTCATCGTCTCTTATCTTGTGAAAGCGTACAAAAAAAGCAAACGGCGATCTTTTATAAATAAAGATTTCAAGTACGAGAAAGGAGCATAAAAGCCCTTCTTGGTGAGCTTCGTGAGAAATCCTTGTTTGAAATTATATGAATTTTTTTTCTTTGTCTCTGATAAGAAAGTCTGTGAAGCAATAATCTTACCGCTTTGCTCTCCTAATGAAACCAACTTAAATTTCTTCAAGTTTTGTTCAAACATGCTTTACCTTGAAAACGAAACATCTGTCAGATGTTTGTTTACATCATGTGTCTCGGAGAAAAAAAAATGCTTGCTCTTCATTTTTTTTGTTTTGTTGCAAAGTATAGGATCTCCTCCGTAGTGACACTATATTTAAAAATAACTTTGCGTAGGTTGAGAAATAGTTTAAGATTATTTAGAAGAGAAAAAAGCCTTGTCATGAACCTGAGTTCAACGAATAATAGGGAACTTGCGCGAATCCGTATTTGCCGAATGGCGATACTTTTGTCGATTGAGAACACATTAAAACCTCCTTCAGCGGACATTCGTAACTGCGGATGAAAGGTACAAGATACCCTGGGGAAACCTTGTCCCCAGGGGTTCTTGCCTTTTTGACATCGAGGCCAGCAAGTAAGCGCTAGCGGCTTTGATATCAAGCAACAAACCCTGGGGACGAGGATGACCTTGGAGAAGGGGTTGCTATTTATACGGAACACTTTTCTTGTGTGAACGGATAAAATGAGGGTCAAACTCTCATAACAATACCTCTATGTAGCGGACATCTCTCTACAGCAGGCGTCGTTTCAAGGTCCTAATTACCCCGCCAAATAACGAGTCTCATTAAACATTTACACGCTTTTTAATAGCAGTAATAACAACCTCGTTTCCAGGACTATTTGGCTCTCATCGGCGCTGCGCTTATTGACAGGTCTGACAAAAAAAAGCCCTGGAGAACGCTGGTTTCATTTCGAGTCGTGATTGGTCGCGACTTGTCACCTAATTATGCGAAAGATAATACGTCACTCAGTCTGTGAAATATTAGCCATAATATTAATTGTAAACAATAAAGGTGGCCGATACTTTGCATAGATAGAAGAAAGATGATAGATGAGCAGATTTTACATAGCTAGCCTCACAAATATCAAGGAATATACCGTCTATTATTTTCAGGAGGGGCCATGGCTTAGATGGGGAATCCTAGAATATTCAATGCTCATTTTGAGCTACGCAGACCAAATTAGGGCCTGCGCTCTACCAGACAACTCCGTGCAACATCCAACGTCCCACACAGTGTGCCATCTCCCCAATTTCCCTCACATGGCTTGGGTTAACCCAGGCCTATGGTAACATTCACTGGCCTATATTGAATAGCCACCAATGGGAATCGAACCCCGGTCTCCCGCCCAAAGTGCGAGAGTTATAACCACTAAGCTACGGCGCCACATACATGTTTTATATCAGAAAAAATATTTGAAAAATACATTTGGCAAGAAAAATTTTTATGGCTTCAATTAGTTTTAACTAGTTAACACTCAAACCAGCTGTACCTGTGGGTAACTACATGCTGCTAATGCTCAAATTAATATTAAGAATCGACCAAGACATTTTCAAGCTAACTAGTTATATAACAAAGATTGTAGACAGATAGCTACTAGTTTTATTATTATTATTACTACTGAACATCAGAATACCATCAACGCAAATTTAACGTAAACACCGTGACAATGTTTTTTTCTCTTTTTGGAATCAATCAATCAAAGGCTTCTTTTTTTCTCTTTCTCTGTTGCGTTCGCAATCTTTGTGGGTATTTGTTTTTTAAGAAGAAGGCCTTTGCGACTTAGATTTTAGTTTTATTCTAGAAAACGAAACCGATTTTCACCCTAGTTCCCAAAAAGATTTTCGACTTTTTGATATCTTTAATTAAATAGGCAAAAATTCCTGGGAACAAGGGTGGTCGATTTGCATGATATCTGGACAACATGAGCCAAAACACTGCCGTACTTCGCATAGATGTGCACTCTGACCGGAGCATGGAACAAGGTAAAAGATGCACGAACCTGAGATTTTGTACAGTAAATTTTGTTGGTAGCTGGTACTTTCTTGCATATGTAGCTTTACCATTGCTGTAAAAATAAGTAGATATACCCCGTAATAATGATTAACCCTTAGCTAATTTGGAGCTAGCTAAGAGTTGTTCGAATTAGAGAGATAACCTTTAGCAGGACCAGCTGTGCAGAGAGGAGAGGGTAGCTAGCAAAAAAGTTTGTGCATTCCATCATAATAGTACACATGCCCCATGAAACCTCCAGTATTCTTATATGCATGGCCAGATGTTTATGAACATGTGGGAAAAGATGCTGCAAACTACTTTAATGACAAAGTTAACAAGTTTTAAATTTATAAT
>JASGCC010002975.1:0-25883 GCA_030067915.1 Hydractinia echinata | reverse complement strand
GATCTTGATCGGTGTTTTTAACAGCTCAATGTACCTCGGTACAATGTCGTGGGACAACAGGGTATAGAGGCGTAGGTAATTTTGATCTTGTTGGGTACCTTTAATTTTCTTTATCAATATTGATGGGGTCTACAACATCCATTTATTTAGGCTTTGGAACAATACTCGCGGGAATCCAGTGCTTCTTCACCGCCATCTCTCGACTCGCTCTCCCTGCTGCAAAATAAGTCACCATCTTGAGGACATCTTTGTTATCATCTTGGTAGAAGGTCTCGCGATCCCGAGGAATTTTTTACCTGCCAGGGCGTAGGCAAAGGTGAAACTAAGGTCCACCACTGTTTCATAGAGCATATCCAAAATCTCCTTTTCCTTGGGCGTAACGTTGCTCTCCATGTGAACTTTTGCTTGTACTCATTTATTATAGCATTTTAAATATTTCAGGCCGAGGCTGGGCTTTGCCCTGCTGGGGCTCGGGGCGGGCTTGTGAGATTCTCCCGATTGTACAATACACAAGAATCCCGAGGTCTGTCATGGCGTCCCGGATTATCGGATCCTCTTCAATGTCCTTGCGTAATTCATCGACACTATCAATATCCACAACATTTCCAATCAAATTTGCGTACAGGCTGACTACTTGGGTGCATAGTGCCTTGGCTGTCTTCTCTCCCTTCTTCTGGAGCTCACGTTGAACATACTCGGTATGTACCTTGTCGATAGCTTCATCAGGGGCCTTGTCGATAAAGCCTTCCGTGCATATTTTGGGTAGGAGATGTCCCTTGCCCTTACGTAGGGCCTCTTTTAAAGCTTGGCGTTTATCGGTGGGTTGTTCGACATGTTCAAATTCTGCGGCTGTGTCGAATACTTGTGCAAGATCTGACATTCTATTTATTATATTACGATATCGAAAAAAGCAAAACGCAATCAAGGCATACGGTAGTATTACGGCGATATACAAACACACCTCCATTTATTGGTTAAACAGTAAGTGGGGAGGTATGTACCCCATCAGCATGCGCAACTCTCTTGTCATAAAACGCCGAGAGACCGAGTTTGTTCTGTTCGTACGTGATCATACCCTGCTCATGTACCCTAAAGCCTACGTTTTTGGCCATGTCTAGACCGCCCCTCAGTGCACTCAGGTATCTACCCCAGGTCACGGCATCTTGTCTCTTTGACATCCCCTTACATGAAAATTTCGTACCTTCTTTACCTTCAATGAAATAGCACTTGGCTGTCAGGGCAATCATCCGAAACCCAATGAATTCCGCTTTGAATAGCCCCCCTGTTCGACTCGAGTATTTATCGGTGACGAGCCAATTTTTCAAATCCTTGTCGTAAGCGTCAAGCAGTTCGGGGCGAACGACATCCCCAACTCTTCCCCGGAGATGGCAAAATACGCACTGTCAGTGTCCATGTAGATGTACGCAATGTCTCGACGATCCACGTACTTGTCCAGAAAATCATAGTAACATTCCAACATCCGAAGCTTGGCTAGCTGGTACACAGCGATACCGCACTGATAGGCTCTATCGATGGTACACTTGTGCTTGCCCCTTCTAAGCTCGTACGCATCTCCAATCTCTTCGAGATCTTCAAGGTATGTGCTTCGCAGGGCTGCTTCAACCTCCTTTTCATCCCTCGTAAATGTAGTATTTGCGTGACGAGATAGGTCCTCACTTATTTTGCCATAGAAGCTGTTGCCTTTCAACTTTGCCGTATCTCCCGCAATACGTTTATCATGGTCTTTATCAGCCTGTCGTCGTGCATCGGCAATCTCTTCCGGAAACCATTCAAAGGGCCTACCTCTAGCATACTTGAGAAACTGGTAAAAGGCGGTCACTTTCAGCCCATGGTAAAGGTACCATTTTAGCACGGGGGTATACAGTAAGATCTTTTCATCCTTTAGCAACCCCAGAAGCTTACGCGTACCTGGAACACGCTTGCGCCCCGTGGTTTTCAGGCACGCGTGCATATGCTCGGGGATTTGATCGTCAGGTATTTCCTTGACGACAAACAGCGGGGCCATTTCGCCGAATTTGTCACGCAGATCTTCGGGTACTTGGATATCCACTTGGGCAAATCCAAAGAGGGTTCCATCTCGCACACCTCGCGCCAGTATCTCTAAGTTATGTGCTGATGTTGGTGTAGCCACCTTGATCAGCTGTTCCTTCCCGCAAGGAAAGTCTTGCATAAGGGTACTCGGGTAGAGCATGTTTGCATCATACCCTAGAATGGTCTTGCACTTTTGAGGTTCGCTGTACACGTGAGATCTTATACCTGTCACGTCCCTCTCGTGGTATCGAGAGAATACGATCGCGGGACCGCCAACCATCCCTGTCCGCAAGAGCTCGTACGCCTCATTCCTAGTACATTTTGTACATGCTTTCTGTACCTCCTTACAACTCTTACAACTCTTGACGTAGCAAGAGTCCTTGCACCTGTGCCTACATAGTTCTCCCGGGGCGTATAGCTCTAGCTGGGGGTTCAACCGTAGGGATTTGTTCAACACGTACAGCATCGATACGCCTGGGATACTTACCGCATCCTTTAAAATATCAATCTCGTCGGTGTAATACTGCAGCCTCGTCTTGTCCACGGCTTCGATAAACGGTTCCACATCGGCTAGGTTGTACTCGCGCAGCCAGTCCATCATAGTGACGCAGCCCTGCTTGTAAAACTCAGCGCAGAATGTCCCGTACTCTGATAGGGATAGTGCGTTTTTCCCACTTAGCCGGCTATAGAAGTTCTCGTGCGCGACAGGTCCGACATGGTTCAGCTTGTCGTGGCTTGTTAGCCACTCATACAGAAACACGAGCTTTTGTAGCTTACATTCCAACGACCTGCACCAACCGTCATAGCCTAGGCCATGGGCAAGGAAGTTCTTAATGTCGATAAATTTAAACCTTGATGTGGTGAAGAACATATAGCCGTTGTCTTTCTTAGCCACCCTGATCTTATCGCCCCGCGCGATCTCCTCGACAAAATACCGCTTGATCAGGTTAATGTCGTACTTGCCGCTGTTAAACCCGATTACAGCTACTTGATTTACCCACTCATTCCACAACTCCCGGCTTTTTTTGGAGAGCATGTCGAAATCGTCAGGTTTTGGGTACATTCTATCCACCTCTTTCACAATGAGGGCATGCCTCTTTTCCAGCTGCTCCACAAACTGTTTAACCAAGACCTTGGGATCCTCGTGCCCAATGAACGTCGGGTGGTTATTCAAACTATCGGCAATACCAACACTTGCAGGAACATGCCTCGAGAGGTATGTTAAATCAGATGTTTGCTGGTAGTTTAAAGGTGCTAGGAGGGCCTCGAAATCAAACACGATGTAGTGAGGATAGGGCCTGAATTCCTTCTGAAAGTACCTCTTGATTTTGGGTGGATTCTCACATTCCCAGGCCGTGACGAGGTTGTAACCCTGTTCCCGTATCATCCTTTCCCTAGACAGGATTGCACCGTACCGAATCTTGTCCGCGTTGCTTCTCTCGGGCCGACAGGGACATCCGTGCCACTTACAACCGTTGTATTCATAGACGGTCTTTGTGATAGGTTCATACCCATCAACTTTCCACTCCTTTTTACCCTAGCGAATAACGCGCTCACCACCATGACCACATAGTGCATGATGTATATGCCTTCCGGTTTGCTTCGATATGTATTCGATCCATTTTGAAGCATCGTAGCTAAAACCCTCATCGTAAAAGACCTTCTCCGCCTTGCTCAGCATACGTTTGACCTTTCCACCCTTGCAAATGATTGTCGTCTTGACACCCTCGCATTCATTCTTCTTATGCCGTGATAGGTGGTTGCCTTTGGTAAACAGTTGTTTGCATACCTCACATTCCCATTTCTGTTGGGCCAGCACGTCTAAATCCTTGATGTAGAAACAGTGGCCATCCAGCATACCAAGATTGATAGTATCTAAACCCTTTTTGTACTGCTTTTGCCCATAGACGAGTCGCCATGGTGTTTTTTCAGAGTTTGTCTTGGGATCAAAGACTCTGATGTTGATCCCGAATTGTTTGGCGACGCCCTCAAGATCCACCAGCCTCGTAGGGCGCACGTCCTCACGCTTTAGCGTAGGGTCCTCGTAGTAATTCCGGGCTAAGGTGAGGACTGGTTTTGTAAGAAACTCTGTTCCCCGTACTACGTCTGCCCTCTCCCTTACAGCTAAGCACCTCCAAAAGCATAAGTTGTCCGTTCGTTCTATTTTACCATCCATGGCGTAGATGCACCTCTTGTTTCGCAGCCAATCTGGGAGAGGGTCGCATCCCAGAAGAGGTTCACGCGTGCTTATCACCTTGATCTGTACGTGACCAAAGACGATTTTGCCCTCGTATGCTCCTAGGGTCTCGGTGGTCCTAACAGGTGGTAAATAAGCCTTGGTCCAAAAATTGCCATCCTCCAAATCGAGACGCTTCATCTCGCATGCTTCAATGACTGCCTCGATTTCACTATCTTTATTGAGAATGCATTGGTTTTTAAGTGCAATTGCAAGATATTAAACAGATGTTTCATTGAAGGTAGAATCTGATATAAGAAAGATTTCAGTCGAACTTGTGATATTTGACGATCCGATTTCACCAAATTAAATATCTGTTCTATCCACCACTTCAAGGCAGGATTTATATTACAACAACAAATAAAAAATGTGTTTCTTTGACTTTTTCTCACGACAATCAAAAATAGAGTGTCTTTGAGATTATTTAAAAATAGAGTCCTTTCTTAAATGAAAAGGTTAGGGCACAGACCTCGGGCTTTGTATTTCACAGCACAACATCAAAACGGGTCAGTATCCGTTTATTATTCCAGGAAATTAAAGGGCACAAAAATGACACGAACTTTATAATTTGCGTTAACTTAACGCCCCTGATTAAAGTGTAACGTAAGTATCCAAGACATTAAAAAGTCAACAGTTAAGTTAAAAAACCTGTAATTGAAGTTGTTAATAGAGATTGCAATACAAAGCACTCTCCACACGCATACATCGATTCCTTGTTTGATCGACACTAAACGAAAAATCTGTTGATATTATCGACTTATCTAATGTAATAAGACAGGCGTAGGGCGGCTGATATTGCAAACGGTTTGAAGAAACAAGAGAAACTGGAATATTCTAGAAGTAGTTCACTTTTATATATACGCCAGCAATGTTTAAACTGAGCCCCATAGGATGCTTAGTGATGCTTTGATTTATATTAATTTGGTGATTGTTTTTTATGAAAATTAGTAATTTAAATTTTTATTGTGTATTTTATTGCTTACAACCTGTCTAACCTACATCCTTTAAAAATATATATTCATGTTCCTGAATCTTCTTTTGCGTAGTATCCTAGAGGTTGCTTTATGGGTTAACCAACAAGCCGTTGCACGGCATTCCGTTTTATGGGGTACTTAGTGGTCATATCATCACTTTTTATTAAATCTTCCTGACAGAACTATTTACCGAAGTTGAAATTGGCTGCTGAGCTCGTAGTCTGTGCAAAATACTCTTTACATGAAAGGCTAACAAGTTGAACATATTGTTCGTGCGTAATAGTTTCCATATGGTGTGCCGAAATGACCTCTTTATTTGATAATTTTTTACTTTTTGGCAAATTAAACTACTTTTTTACAAGATGTACCCTTATCGGGTTTCCAAAAATTTATTATTATATCAGGGGCAAAGTTAATGTTCACATAGAAAATGCCATATTTAAAATTTTGTTCTTATTTTGCTTCAACGATATACGATCGATAAAAAACTTAAGATATAAGCAAGCAACTTAAAATTTACCCTTGAAGTAGAAAAACACCTGATACGCAAGCACAACGATAATGTACCTTCTCTTCAAATTGTTGGTATCGATGTTTTTTTTTTAAATTACTTTTCCATTTATTCCATAAAAATCTTTCTTTCTTTCTACATTGCGCCGTAATCAATGTTAAAAAAATTATTTTGTACTTTTAAGTTTTGATTCAACTATCATTATATTTCGTTAATATCTTATTAAAAACCATCAAGATAGCATTTACGATTGCTAAATTTCTAGCATATATACCGAACATATTGTAGAACTTTCCCTTCCAGTGCGAACACGATCTTAGATTTAAACCACGACCGAGTCATGCCAGAGATTACACAAGTGTGAATCTATCCTTTATACTTATCGTTCAACACGAGAATATGATTTATCTCTTAGGCAGTTGTCTAGTTGAGCGATTGCACTGTTTGCCTGGCTTTCGTTGCTTAAGCGAAACTATAGATGCAATAGAACCAACCTTCGTTGAGAGAAGTATCAAAAGAAACTGAGAAGTTTCCCTGGGTTCCCTGGGCAAATAATATAAATATTATGCCATCAAAATAATACGTTGATGTGCAGCTATTTTGTCGTTTTCTTTTTTTTAATACCAAATTACAATGTATGTCATGACATGCAGTGGATTTCAGAAAAATTAAAGTAAAATTTTTCTTACATCACGATAAACAGCTAAATATCGATCCTACTGTTAATTTTCTATCATTAAATTCTATTATGGGCGGACATGCATGCACTATGGCTGTTGCAGTCAAATTTTTGCAAAAAAGAATTTAAAGCCTTTAAACAAATGCTGAATAGATAGGTGTCGAAACGACTTTTTCAGGCCCTACATAAAACCAGCCGTGACAGAACCAGCGACTGCAAAAATTAATGGAGTCCAAAATTTATACCAATGCAGTCCTGAAACCTATGCTAAACATTCCACGGGCAATACTAGTTTAAGTATTTTAAAGAGAAAAGTATCGTAATGAGATTTCATTTGTAAGTTAAAAATTGTTGCATGAAATTACATAATATGTAAACCAGGTAACGTATATTAACAACAATAATAACAAGGAGCTAACAAAAACTACATGCGTCATTCCAGAAAAATCGCATGAGTATTTCACATCAACCATTTTGTTTATAAAATGTAGCGGATGACCCTCCAGGGTCCCTTTTTGTTCGATAGAAACTCCTTTTCCTTCTGATTAATACGACATTTTCCTAAAGAAGGACGCCTAAGGCTCTTATCGATATTCCTGTCCACCGGTCCTACCTTTTATGTTTAATTTTTCTTTCTTTGTACTAAACTAATAATACATCCAGATAAAATTTCCGTTAAAATGACAATGCATGTTCAGTTGGTTACGGTTAATCTGATCTATCCGTCATCAACGGATGTCAAAGTCGAAAGTTCATGACCAGATTCTCAGTACCAAAGGATGAGACGTTTATTTAAACGTAGTTAAAGAATCTCCTGGATTTAAAAATAGCATCCTGTAACTCATTTCCTGCATTGCCAGTAACGTATGACATTTCAAGTAAAATATTGAATTGGAGATTAAGTTAAGCCGAACCTTATTTACGAACCAATAAAGATTATTTCCCTCGTTACACCTCCTTCTTCCGGTTTCTTGTCTTTGTACCTAATAAATAGGCCTGGATCTTTGAAACTCAGTATCTCTTCAAGCTGTCTGCAAGAAAACAAACTAGAGAAGGCAAACAGGGACAACATATCACACCATATTGACCAGGTAAACATATACGCTGCATTACGTACTATTTAGATTTTGGGTGAGCATGAGGGTGTGATATTTTCGCTTCCATCGACTGCGTAATGGCTGAATCGTAACTTGCTATTGTTAGTTTAAATTTTTCTTTACAAACTATTTAGAATTTTCTATGCGCTTCAGGGTGCAATATTTTCAGTTCAATCACTAGCGTAATCGCTGAATCGTAGCTTCTTAAATGCAAGTCCAGATTTTTCTTTAATAACCAACGAAAAGTTTGCGGGCAAAGAATGTAAAATATACATCGCACCTGATGCTGAGGTATTCGTCGGTTTCCACAGGAGAAACTAGGCTTACAGCTCAGAGTTTTTCAGTGGTTATAGACTCACATAGCACGATTCGTTGCTTCAGTTGTAAAAATCTTGATGCACCTGGACGTTTAATTTTAATTTAACTTACTTTTTATTAATGAACAAAAACACATATTTACAAAAGCTTTATCTTTTCATGATAATTTTATTTCACATGTTTTAAGTGTACGGTAAATTCAAGTGATAAATTTTTAAATCCAGTGTTATATTCCAGTCAATTCTTAGTGCTACAACGTCTAAGCATTCGTATTCACTTCTGCGTTCATTGGAAGCTCCATTGCAAATGTATAACATAATCTATATAAGTTTTACAAAACATTTTATCCATACAGTACTTTGCCAACATTTTGCTCTCCAATATTTAAAACATGCATTTCAGAGCAAAACCATCCTTAGCATAATGTGCGATTCTAACATTTTTCGAATGTCTGACTATGTGCTTGTAAAATAAGTTTTGTAACAAAAATTATTTAATACTATTAATTAGTTTATCGTTTGAAGGATGAAGTCACTCTCGAAATTCTTGTGTCTGTTCATACTGACCATCAAGTACAAAACAATCGAGAGTAAAAAGTATAACGAACGAAAATGAAGGCAGCTTAATGCAAGTTGATCAACAAAAGTACGGTATTTCGGCATGCCTAAAGGTAAAAGAAAAGAAAATAATAAAAGTTGAAGAATGTCCAGGCGGCAATGTGGAAATTGAAGCCAACATTTGTGTGGTTTCTGTCCATCATACACATTGCCCACAAATCCTCTATTGTACTGTTTCTCACGATGCATTGCAGAATGGATACGAGTATGTGAAACTGAGTTGCAATGGGAAAGATATCATGACTTACCGCAAGTCATCAAGTCCGTGCAAGTGCTCTAAGAAAAGGTGTCGCGAATTGTAGTAGGGCAGAAAACAATTTTTGCTGAGTAAAACTTGACATGTAGCAATAAAATATACGAATATATGTGTGTGTTTGGGTGTGTGTGTGAGAGAGAGAGAGAGCTTTTGTAACTTGGCAGCAACGAGAGTAAGAAGTAACAACAACAAAAAAGAAAAAAAAATCATTTGATTGATACTTTACATTGTTGGTTCGTGTTCCTGTAATCCGACGCTATTAACGCACTTTATAACCAACAACGTACTGAATTTGTGTGACGTTAAAACTGAACGTTTCAGCCACAATTGTATATTATTTAAAAAAGCACGAAAATAGCATGGGGTCAGAGATTGACTAATCTCCGTGCGTACAGACATACGTACAAAAAATGATTGAATCTATAACCCTTCATGCATTAATAATTTTATTTCGAGTACGTCCACGTACGATGCGTTTTTTCTGGAAAGTTGTATATCAAGGTTAATAAAGTTGCAAATCAATCACATGTTTTTTTGAATTTTTTATAAAAAAATGACTGCAATGAAGGAAGATGAAAGAAAAATGATCGAAGAATGATAAAAAAATAATGACAAGAATCATAAAAAATGTTAAAATGATAAAAAAAAATAATTACAAGATGGTTAAAAAATGAGAATGCGAAAATGATGAAAAAATAATTTCTATCTTGGAGAAACAGTATCGTAAAACGTACACTTGAAATGGTACATTTGCGTGCTTCGTCATCGACAGACGCACATCAAATAAACCATACGAAATAAAATATCGCATTTATTTACAAGTATTAAAAGCTGAATAGAGGGAAATACAGTACTTAGATGCTAACGTAACTTTTTGTTTAAATTGTGGAAACGAATAATCGAATACAACCCGCAGTTGCTTAAAAAGATTTAAAATTTCGATTGTGTAACTCACTTTTCATTTTTTTTTTTTTGATAATTTTAAAGCTTTAAGACAGTTACGTTGCATCTTATACTTAAGTTATATTTCGGTAAGTGTTATCAGAAAAAAAAATTTATATTTGGTTCTAATAAGTGTTTAAGTTCTACAACGCATCAATGAAACAAAGAACAAAGTATCAATCATGTCTTGAAAAAAAAAAAAAAGTTTGAAAGTCCCACTATTTATGACCAAAAAGAAAATTAAAATGTAAGTACGAATATTTCAAGCCATCAACAATAGTTTTTTTCGTTTGTTTCTTACGAGCTATTTGTTTACCACAGATACTGTTTGCACTCACCATACTAAATCGACACTTTTTACCTCTAGGTTTTATTTTCTTCGAACTCGTAAACGACAGACGTAACATGGAAGTTAGAGAATAGCGGAAAGTAAGGTTTCTTTAAACTGTTTTAACGGTCTTTATTGACATTGTGCATTAAAACGGAAGTCTTAGTTATTCATACCAGCACTGCAGCCAAGAACGACAAAAACTTGTATTCGCAATTCTGGATGGTTTTACAAACTTCATGAATATATTCACAAAGAGACTACATATAGATTTTGTTACTCTAGTGAAGACTCAGCAATCGGTTCTTCTAATAGTTTGCCATTGAATCAGAATACCTGTCAACAAGCAGGCTTGGCGTTTCAAACGTGGCTCAACTAAGCGGGTCATCATCACAGCTTGGTAATTTTTCGGTAGTGCTAAGTAACACGCGGGTCAGCTCTCCGTGGGTTTGTTTAATTGATGTGTGTAATTGGATTCATTTTTGTTTGAAGATCTTTCTTGTGTTCTGAGATCTATCAAGGATCTATAAGGAAGTTACTATATTGTTTTCTTTCGCAATGTTGTATTGTGTTTAAATTCGCGTTAGCGTTCTCTTACGATAAGGATTAGTGAAAAAGTTCTAAAAACCTTTTCAGTTTTCATTAACTTCTGATTCGTATTTCTTGTTCCACATGTGTGGTTTTGTGTTATGTATGTCGGAAGCGCCTTTTGCCTTTTCTTGGTTTATTTTATCGGTTGATGGTTATGACTGAAGCTGTGTCTTCTGAGAACGGGAAAGTTAATGCATCAACATAGTCAAACAATATCACTTCTAATCCATCTGCATGCTATTTTCATACAAGTTGAAAATTATCAAACTTGTTGTTTCGTTGTTACAGACAGTTGCTCGGCAAATTGAACACACAAGAGACTTATTAGCTGTACAAGATGAAGAAAGTTCAAGATGTTTTTTATGCAGAGTCTTAAGGTAGGCAAATTTAAATAGCTTGCGCATTTGCGAAAGAATGATTTAATTATAAAGGTAAATGAATCGACAGACCAATGCTTTTATTTTTTTCCTAATCTTTTAGTATCATCGCAGTACGTTGCTGCTACATTACCGGACGCGTGTGTAGTGCCAAAGCGTTTTGGAAAATTGCTGTGCAAAAAGTAATTGATGTTCCAAAATTAGTGGATTCTAATCATCAGTAATTCCGGGAAAATTTCGATCAAAAATCCTAGCCTAGTCACAGTCCTACGTGATTTCTGTTATAGCTTATCTGTCAAAAACGTTTCGGTAAATATGAAGCAAATTTTTTTAGTGGTTAATATTTTGTTACCAACGAAATTATTGTTCGGCTTTTTTTCTTTTTCACAGTAGAACCATTTTTACCGACTTTATTCCGTCTCGGCTAAAATTTTGTCTCTTTTGGGTGCATTTAGTACAGGAATGCCTTAAAAATCGTATTCAAAAGCAAATCTGACAAGGTTCAAGTTAAGTGGATTTAACCCAACACAAGCCAAAACATTGTAAGTCAATTGCAATTAACAGACGGATATTCGGCAATAAATAGAACATTTTCCATCAATACACCTTTCCCGAATTTCGTTAAAAATAAAAAGCATTGATCGTAATAACAATGTCACCAAAACAGCCACTTCCCCATGCTGAATAAGTGGAAACGTCGTACAACGCCAATTTAATGGTGTTGAATGTAATTTTAACATCCACAATTACAATATGCTCGAAAAATTTGGGAAACGTGTATTGCATTGCGCCAGCCTTAGTATCCGCTAATTAGCAAAAGAAAAGTATTCTTTACGCGCGTTAATTATGTAGAAACATATAATACTCCAAAGAGGGAACAAAAAGAGCTTTAAAAAATTTAAGCAAAAGAGAAATAATATTTTCGATGCGTGTATTTACCAAAATTCGGCAAACCATGCCAGGATAAAAAACATAATTTTTTACTGTAACAGATGTTTTTAAAACTCCAAGATGCTTCTAAACTTCGACATTAGACACCCGTAAATTTTTTTGGATATATATACAGATAAAGATTCCATTTTTGGATGTCTACTGCTAAGTACATATGTTTGTCTGAATCTATTCAGAGTTAAAAAAATTCTTGCTAGTGGGAAAATTTCTTGCTAGTGGAATTATAGACATTTTTACTTTTTACTTTACTCTTTTATTGGTTAAATATTTTTTAGGCAGATTTTAGGATTTAGAAAGCTATTAGTTTTTCCATTGGCTTATTTTTGGTTGGCTGAAAATAGTTTGTTCTTAACGTCTTGTTCAAAACTTGTGAAAATTACATACGTATAATATCCGAACTCTATTAAGTATTGGTAATAAGTAACGATGCGCATTATCTTCCTAATTGCTGCAAGGATGATACATCGAGTAGGACTTAAATCCCACGACCTCTCGTTTGCCGGGCGAATTGCTGTACCGACTGTGCTATCGATGCGATCCTACCTCCCTAGTATCTTCGTCTCGTCTACTACATGTGCTAGAGAGAAAGGATCGGATTGACAGTACAATTGGTAGAACATTGCCTGTCAAGCGAGAGTTTGTGGATTCAAGACCTGCTTGATCCATCATCCTTGCAGCACTTGGGAAGATAATGTGGCAGGGTTATTTCTACCAATAAATCTCAACGTATGCACCGTTGTTCCTATAACATAGGCTGAATGATGGACTCTGTTAATTATATTTCAACACAATTTCAGGCCATTTTACATCCCGTCGCTCAGCCCGGCGCCTTCTTCGCCGCGCCGTGGGTGAATTGCTCCAGACAAGACACTGGTAACAGGGTACTCGCTGCTGTAAGTTTGGATTATAAGTATGTAAGACAAGACTTTATCTGGTGTAATAAGTAAGCAAAGGCGATTGACTTGCACTCGTTACAGTGGTAAGTACACCCATTTCAGCTGTCAAAGCGAATTAAAGGGACTTTTTTGTAAGTAGACTATGATACGGATGCTTGATATCTTTTCATGAAAATTATCGCGTTTACTGTTTTACACTAATGCCATTTTACAGGTGCTTTATGCAATAGGATGGACGATTGTGTTTTTTGTATATATTTTTGTTGGTAGCAGGACAAGCATATCACTTGCATTAAGTTTCCAGTTCTTTCCAAGCCTAGAATTCTTTGAGTTTAAGGTCCCAAAAAGTCGTTAAGAACAATAGACATACTAAAATTACGTTTATAGTAAGTAATTTTGATCTTAACGCGCAGACACTCCTTACCCTCGTAATCAGCACATAACTTCACAGAAATATGTTCCACATAATTTGTAGTCGTGGTTTAAATCTGACATGTTGGTACTATAATTTTGGTAGCCGCACAAATGGTAGGTGTTTTGTATTAGTCTTTTCTCTCGTGTTTTTTTTTTGTGCACCATTTTATAGTCAAAGGTTATGCGAAAAATCGTGACGTATTTATGTTAGAAATGTTATTTTAACGTTCTTTGTATCAAGAGACAATGGAAAACTGATTGGGATTAGTTAAAAAAGACCAATTTCTAAATGTGTCAAAAGGGTATGTGTTAGGCATCTGGATTTTAAAACATGAACGTATTCGCATCATATGTAAGTCCTAAAGTCATGCGCGAATAAGGGTTACAAATAAAATCTTATTGTCCTTTTTACTGTTTTACAGGCTTGAATCAATCTGTCCAATCTGACATGTCCAAGGTAAACCTTTATGAAGACCATAGTACCTCATTTTAGAATGCTATTACAGATCTTACTCAGAACTTTCACTACCATAACGAGTTTAGTATTGTTGTGTAGGTTTTACATCTGACATATTATATTCTGTCTAGTTCATAATATATAGCAGCCTCTATAACAACAGACAAGATGATCACCAACCTCGGATTTAGTACAGCATATCTCTTAACGAACATCCGGATGTTAATGAATTTCATTTTCTTAGGTTTTTGGGCTCTTCACACAGATAATTCACTAATGATGTTTCATAAACTTCGGGAATGCTTCGAGTTTTAATTTTTCCTCGACAATGTGGTCAATCGTAAGGAACTATACGAGTTTTTCAAGAAGCTGTCTCTGTGTTGCAGAGGTAAAGAGGTATGTTTTCTTCAAACGCATTGCTAACGTCATTGGTGAATGAATTTTCATCATAATTTTACAGTCGACTGCGCGGGGAACAAATGACTATATGTATCAGATAAAAAAAGTTATTTTATAAGAATAAGAAAAACGTTTTCGGATTTTATTTCATTCACATCTCTAATATGCACATAATTGCTCATATTATCACTGAATATGGAATAAAATCTTCATGAGTAACATTTAAAAAACACATTCAAAACAGGTCACAGAAGTATAACTATTATCGTAGTCATATGACAGTGTGATGCGATGAAAAATCACGACATCCACATAAAAATATTAATATCCGGAAGCAGAAACATACTCACCGTTTCATACTTTTAACAAGTAAAAAGGATCTCTTTAGAGCACTCTTCGCAACGTAGGCTGAAAGCTGGTTAAGGTATAAAAGTAAGGTGGATGCTTATGAATAGCAGAAAGCTGGAGCTCCTCCAAATACTTAACAATTCCATGCCATATAATAGTGTGTTACTGAGAGAAAGTCTATCAGAAAAGTATGTAAGCCAGAGCATACGGATTGTGAATACGAAATCAATGGTTATAAATGTGAGAATGTATGAATACGAGTCTTTTGTGCTCAAGATATAAAAGTTAACTAAAGACTTAAACAAAGAAATAATAACAGTTTTACGTATACGTGACCTGCAAGATTTTATAACCAGCAGTTTATATTATAGCCGTTTTGGAATGGATTGACCAAAAGAAAATCTGGCGTGTATTCATATTTTGAGATTTACGTATTGATATTTGGCGATGGATGGAAATTTATGTAATATTGTTATAAACTTGGAAATAATTTATGAAACACGTCAGAGTGTTCCTAACTCAATTCTCTGGCAAAGTTTAGTTAAGTCCTTACACCCCAGTATAATTTCTTTTTGGTTAACGTATATTAACTGGGTCATGATTTAAAGAAAGCCTTATTTTGCATGGGAAAAAAGTATGCCAGAATAGGTTTACCATTTTCACTGATTTATTTAACATTTGTACCTCTAAAAAATTCTCATTCCTGTTCAAAAAAATATCTAAGTAGAACAAAAAGAGTCGTGAGAAATAATTTTCTCAATTTATCTAAGAAATAAAAAGAACATATTTTGCGGGGAAATTCAAAACCATTATTATTCAACAATTATCTCCAAATTGGCATGGCTCCTTTAATCTACTTCGCGGATGAAAGAGAATTGATCAATGATGTAACATAAAATATTTATCGAAACAGAATGGGAAATTTTTAATATTTATTTTTTATTGTCACTTGCTATGTTTTTAGCTCTAAATATTTTATTTGTGGAATTTCAAATTACATATTCAACAATAATCCATCTTTGGTATGACCCTCCGTACTAACATCGTGGATGAAAAAATTGATGGCAGGATGTATCATAAATACTTATAGAATAGAATAGAATTTTCTTTATTGCTACTTACAAAAGCATAGCTCCATCATCTGTTGGGACACTTTTTTTTTAACAATGTTTCCACCAAAATTTAAACAGAAATACATATAAGGTTACGTTACAATAACTATAACATGACACTAGCTTTTCGTTATGCATATTAACTAATAGGGAGAAATTATTCTTAGTCGATGTGAGCATTATGCTATATCTGAGTATAAAATTATTCGAGAAAGGAGTTTACCCTTTTTCACAAATTTTCAATTACATATATATTTTTAATTTAATTCTTTAAAAACATCTATACTTTATAAGTAACATACATCGCTAGACAAAAAAGAAATTATATATAGATATAAAAAGTCATATTTTGTTTTTAAATTTCAAATTAAATATTCAACAATAATCTCACCTTCGGCATTGGCACGTCCATACTAACATCTTGAAAAAAAAATAGAATGATGTTTCAGTAACACTCATTGAAAAAGAATGGAATATTCTTTTATTGTCACTTGCTATAGGCATAGTCCCACAAATCATTTAGCATCAAAACTTTCAGAAATATTAGGATCAAATTTCCCTGAAAAAAGAAACAAAAAGTCACGAAAATTTAAAAAACAAAACACCATATAATGACATGACATAAGTTTTGGTTATGGACATTACTAAAAGAAAGCCTACATGGGGAAAAATTATGCAATAACGAGTTTCATAATACTTTGAATCTTGATTACCAAAATTTCTGAATATAACAAAAAGAATCACGAGAAAAATGCCTCCTGCAAAAAAGCGTCACAATAATCTGTTAGAATCAATTTTTTTGGAAAAAGTATAATTACAATCCCCCAATAAAATTAAAAAAATCATGACGCAAAAGAATGCCCAGTTTAAATGTAATCAAAGGGAAGAATAGCAGGGGCCGTAAGTAACAAGAAATTCGCTCTCCCATCCTAGTAGAAATAAGGGTTAAGATATTTTGGGGTGAAGATTCTCCGTTATTTATAAACTTTCACGAAATATCATAATAAATTTATGACTGGCTGAACGTGTGATTTTAAGTGTGCTAAAAGATGGACATTGGGCCAATGCAATCGAGTTTTTTCGCAAAAAGCACTTAATGACACCAAAGAAGATTATTTTAAAATATCCTTTGGGGAACCCACAAGCTGTGAATATAATTATTTATTGGTACCGTTTTGGTAAGTACAATTGCCTAAGTGTTAAAATTTATTTTTTTTGGTCAAAAGCTTCAAAGAAATAAATTTGAGATATTTTGGTGAGCATATTTATTTTCCTTTCACAATTGTGAAGATAGCATATATTTTATCACAGTTGAACGTGTGCTTATTAGTGTGCCGAAGACTGGTGAAACAAGTAACTTTGATTAAACAAATCGAACTTTTCGTAAATACAGTTGCCTGATTGAAAAACTTTATTCTCACATTTAAGGACAAGGTATTAGGGTAATGCACTGTAAATTGCGCAATTATCAACTACTTTGAGACATTTTGCGGTGATTGTGTATTTTTCTTTTATTATTTCGAAAATGGTATAAAATTTATGACAGTTTACCGCGCGCATTTTAGTGTGCTGAGGACTGGGGAATTAAAACCAAGTGTTTTAGACATACTTCGATGAATCAAAGAAAATTCATTTGAAAATGCGAAAGCTCTCGTGAGCTTGATTGGAGTTGTTTCTGGTAAGTGATGTTACCAAATGTGTTTGATTTTTTAGCTGTCTCATCAAAATGAAAAAAAAAACACTAAAACTTTTCTTCTAAACAATACAGAATTAATAAACACAAACAAACAAACAAAAATTTCTTCATAACATACCTTTTTATTAACTTGAGAACAGAAAATTTTATTTCCCAGATGGCACTATCAACTTTGAGGAACTCTATCGTGGCAAGTGCAGAGAGTAACCTTTGGGTTATACCTTAGATTTCTATATCATTTATGCTTTGTGGATACAATCGTTTTATCTAAAACGAAACGCTCGCCTCATCAGTTACACCTGTCCATGGCTAGTAATTCAAATCTCTTGTTTGAAGAATCGACGCTTGTGAAGAGTAAGGTTATTCAAACAGTTGTTATGGCATTACGAGATCTGATGTGAAAAATTATATTTTAAAGTAGATAAATTTTATTATTTTGTGGAATGATAAATTATGTTTTTAACTGAATAAATTAGTCTTCTTATTGCGTCTTATATCTTTATATCTACTTGTTTTATAGAGAACGAAATATAACATGTTTGCACAGGCAAATATTTAATTGGTTAACGATATTTCTTTTTTTTACACGTCCTTACTTTCAGCTAGGAGGATAGAAATAAAGATGTTGACATTTATTTTCCGTTAGCACAAGTAGATTCTTTACTAATCGTATAATTTAAATCTATCGCTTTATATTTTTCACAAAGAAGTAACTAGGGCGCGTAGGATGTGATTGGTTTGACGACGACAATCTTTACTAATATAACTTATTTTTTTTCTTTTTCTTCTTCCTCCTAGATTTCTGGTACTTAATACACGTTTTTAAAAAATAACAAAAAGGTTTTTTGCTGAGGCTTGATGCTGCTTATATTTCTCTTCTATACAGAGTCGACTGTTGCTTACTTTTATTTTGTTGATTACGTACCTGAAAAAACTAAGACACATGTGTGCCTGTTCCATTTAGTCAATCGTTACTTTCAATCTACTTCTTCGTGCAAAACTTACAGCATCTGTCAAAAATCTTGTTATATCGCCATTTTTGCCATTTTTATTCCATTTTTATTCCATGTTTATCCTACAAATCTTCATTTGAACTTAGTTCTGCTAGAAACATGTTGCTTATACAGAAAGCGTGTAAAAAAACCTGGCGAACAGCCAAGTACTAACGTTTTTTATTTATAGTGGGATATACAATGCTTTTAGTTCTAAATGTCTTTTTATGTTTTTTAACTTTTCGTAATACGACAACAAAGGGATATTTATTTCAAAGATTTTTTACCAGCTATCATGAACGTCACATGAAATATATAGACGATTTACCATGAATTGTAATTTTGTAACTTTCGTTTGGAACAAGAGATAAGTGTGCGCATTTCGGTAGGTGGAAAATATAAACAACAGACCACAGTCAGTAATAAACGAAATTCATCACGATTAAAATATGGAAGACTTTTTTTGGATGAGCAGAATATACTTTGAAAATATCTGGTG
This sequence comes from Hydractinia echinata, assembly GCA_030067915.1. NCBI lineage: Eukaryota > Metazoa > Cnidaria > Hydrozoa > Anthoathecata > Hydractiniidae > Hydractinia > Hydractinia echinata. The sequence goes on along the minus strand of JASGCC010002975.1, from coordinate 7,141 downwards.
ATTTTTAGATCTGGCTTCTGAAAAAATCATGAATTTCAATATTATAGTTCATATAATCCTGCTTTGACCTACCTTAATGCGCGCGCATGCACAAAAATTTACAAACTATCGTGAACTTTTGTAAATATTAGCATGTCATCTGTGTAATAAACAAAGCATATATAATTCACATCGACTTCAATAAAGTCATCTAATTTCAACCAATCTTTCATTTTATCAAAACCCGAAGCTAATTTTGTGTTGTGCCATGTAATTTTGTTTTAAAAAGATTTTTTTTTAGAATTAGTCGTAAAAATTTCCTCTATCCGGGAAAAAAGTCGGAAAAAGTTACCAAATTTGGTCTCCATTTTTGCTGACTTAATATTTCACCTTTTCCCTGCTTTATTGTGCATGAAAATTCTAAATGCGTTTGAAATATTTTGGATTATTTCAACTTTGTTAGTTGGAGTTGTTATATAAACGGGGAATTTGTAATAAATTACTTTGTATATGCTTTATAAAAGGTTGTAAAACTAAGTCGGCAAAAAATGACTAATTTTTTATCGATTAAAATTTTTTACCAACTCTGTATGTGGTGTTAATAGTTTCTTATTGTTCTGTGAATTCCACGCACTTTGTGAACAGGTTTCTTTGTAAAAATGTGTAACCACAACTTCTTAATCGTGATAGAAAAGAACTTTTCTTTAACAGCTTTTAAACGCAAGGATTCTAATTAGGTCAAGAGAAAAGGCGGTTAAAAAAATCCAAAATATTATTAACCCTTATCTGTTTATCATGTATAAAAGAGAAATAAAGATTTTTCATGAATGTGCAGGCTTTTTAATAGGATTTTTTAATATAACATTTTAATAGGAACTCACCTCACTTTACCTTTCAAATCTCTGTGCATTCAATTTACATAGCTTTATCTATTATTGCGTCTTTTTCAATGTTTGTTATACGTTTTTGTTTAATTTAGTTGGTGTAAATTAGTATATATTATTTACTATGTAAAAGCAACTTAAAATATATGAAATAAGAATGATAATATGAGAAATTAAAATACACTTTTTATATATATACATATGGAACCAGTTAAGTTGTTTTCAACCTCGGATGTTCCTATTTTTTAATTTGTTCAGCCTTGTGAAATTTATTTTTTTTGCGCTAATTTGTGACCTCAGATTTAATCAGATTGAGTATTAGCCGAGGACGTTTCCCATTACAAGTAAAGTTATCGCTGATTTAATTATTTTTTGTTAACGAAATATGTCTAACTAGTAGCTAAGGCCCGTGGGGAAATCCACTTAGGCAGAAGAACAATGGAAAGATAGGTTGTTTTTAGATTTTCTGCTAACGTCAGCAGTGCAGATAGAAAAAGATTGGCAAAATTTATTTTATTCGTTGCCTGTAATGTGTAGAGGTTGAAACTGATCAAAATAGTGTATAGGATCATATGTTTTCGACGAACGCCTAGGTAGATATAAGGGTTTAAAATTTTGCTGACGTCAGCGAAGACCCGCCAAAACACACCAAAAAAATTTTTTTCAAGAAATTTGTATACCTGTTGCCTTCATCTTTAAAATGCTGATCAAGAAAATGTATAGGATCATGCATCTTTGGCAAACGGTTGCAGATATATTCGAGTTTAAAGGTTTTTTAATGACATCATCAACCCGTCCATTCCTAAACGGATTCGTGAACCAATGTTTGGGAAACTTACCCAAATTGGTCCAAGGTGGTGCCTAGTTACCCACGCGGTGAAAAATGAATATCAAAAATCGCATAGAACAATTATTCGTCATAAAATAAAATCGCTAAAAAGAAATCTCGGTAAAAGATATTGGTGGCTAAAATATTTTTGTTACCAGCCGAAATTTGGTTACTTTTTTACCGCAGCTTTTACCAACAACCAATAACGTAAGAATGAAACTCAATGTAGAGTTGCAACAAGGCCAAACAGTTCTAACTTACGCCCTAAATATGAATTGCAGATTGAAATTTTAGGTAAATGCGGAAAAGCATAGAATTATTACAACAGTATATTAATTGAAACTTGTCGTTAGTCCGTGAAAAAAATCAAGGAAATTCGCCAAGCTGACAAATAGACGGACGGAAGGACTAAATACGTGCAAGAGTTTTATAGTTCTTTATACATTTCCAAGACTCCAGGGTTCTTCCATTTTCGAAATTTTCAGTAAAGTTTGGTCTCTTCTATTCATACTCCTCTATGTAGTTTTAGTTGGCTTTGTGCCTAAATGTTTATTGAGTTCTTGAAGCGATTCAAAATGTTCAAAAAACATATACATTTTTTCATTCGCATGGAAACGCAAACACAAAAACAAGTTTGTGTGATGGAAATGTGTTGTAGGCCTGTAAGCAGCGTAACAATTAGTACATTGTGAAATTTATTATGTTTTAAATAAACAACATTGTATTATTTACACGTAAAAATTAAACTTTAATTTTTATCGAAGATACGGTTCATATTGACTTTTTTACGATGTTTTTCTTTCACACGCGCTTTTGCACGACTCAAAGTCGATTTTGGTTTCCTGCTGCATGTCTTTCAAAATTTGCTCTCAACCTGAGAGGGTAAATAGTGTGTACATAAGGAACACGTATTTTTTAAAATAAATTCCTGTCCGGAGGTGTTGACGATAGACAATGGGGCCTCGCCCACAGGTTTTTTTATATTTCAGATTTACCACTGCTTTATGTCAAAGCTGGCTTCGTATTCCGATTTGTTTTGCACCTTCCTTTGCCACATTTAGTAAATTATATCCTGTTTGATTATTTTCTACATTAAAATCTAGATCGGTTAATTCTTTGTATAAAAACGTATTTTTTATGCATGTTACACCGGCATGTTTTGTTTGCATATGTAATTTCAAACCGATCGCCGTTTCTTGTTTTGAAATTAAGAAAAATAAACATGAACTTTCGTTTGAACTTTTGTTAGTCTGATAAAGTATTGAAGAGACCAGAGGCGTTTTTCAAATAGTTAAAAATTAAAGAAAGCGAATTAACTTTTTGCCTCAATCATAATCACACCTTTTCCGCTTTCAGTTCTGTAAGATTCTGTAAGTTTTTTAAAAACAAGGAATTAGTTTGTTATTCAGATTCACATTTAGCGTAAACTTAAAATATGCCACGTATAATTTGAAATAGATGTGATTCCGCAACGTTTGAAGTAAAAGTGATATGTTATAAATATTTGGGAATTCAATTGCTACGCTTAATAGTAATTATCAGTAAATCTATCCTTAGTAACACATTGAACTACCACATAATTCTATATTTAACAGTTAGTCAAACCAGGACCCTGTACGTTTATTTTGCCTCTCTTCTTTCCTTTACACCTTCCTGACAACTTAATTCGTCTTAGAAAATCTTTCCTTGAAGTTCAGAACAGTACATATATAAATGCGTCAGATGTGAAACCAACGCCAAACATGATTCGGCATATTTCAAGTAAAGTTCTTGATGCCTGCATTTTAATAACGTTCCTAAAAATCAGAGTTAAGATCACGTGTGGTACGATTAAAAATAATACGAACGCTACATGAGTAGTAACGGTAGGAGTATATGATCTAACTTTATTACTGGACGAGAAGAGGGATGCGTTATGTCGTTTCTTCGGTCAGTTTGGACTTTTTCTCGTTCCTGACGCAACAGTAATATTATGACATAAGTATACGTAGGTACAACAACAAAAACAAATATGATACTAAATGCTGGATATATGATGCTAATGAACACGTTTTCTATTTTATTTTATTTTTTATTTCATTATTTATTTTATTCGTTGCTGTAATATGTAGAGGTTGAAACGCTGATCAAAAGTGTATAGGATCATATGTTTTCGACGAACGTCTAGGTAATAAGGGTTTAAATTTTGCTGACGTCAGCGAAGACCCGCCAAAACACACCAAAAAATTTTTTCAAGAAATTTGTATACCTGTTGCCTTCATCTTTAAAATGCTGATCAAGAAATGTATAGGATCATGCATCTTTGGCAAACGTTGAGATATATTCGAGTTTAAAGGTTTTTTATGACATCATCAACCCGTCCATTCGGAACGGATTCGTGAACCAATGTTTGGGAAACTTACCCAAATTGGTCCAAGGTGGTGCCTAGTTACCACGCGGTGAAAAATGAATATCAAAAATCGCATAGAACAATTATCGTCATAAAATAAAATCGCTAAAAAAGATATCTGTAAAAAGATATTGGTGGCTAAATATTTTTGTTACGCGAGCCAAATTTGGTTACTTTTTTACCGCAGCTTTTACCAACAACCAATAACGTAAGAATGAAACTCATGTAGAGTTGCACAAGGCCAAAGCAGTTCTAACTTACGCCCCTAAATACGAATTGCAGATTGAAATTTTAGGTAAATGCGGAAAAGCATAGAATTATTACAACAGTATATTAATTGAAATTGTCGTTAGTCCGTGAAAAAAATCTAAGGAAATTCGCCAAGCTGACAAATAGACGGACGGAAGGACTAAATACGTGCAGAGTTTTATAGTTCTTTATACATTTCCAAGACTCCAGGGTTCTTCCATTTTCGAAATTTTCAGTAAAGTTTGGTCTCTTCTATCATACTCCTCTATGTAGTTTTAGTTGGCTTTGTGCCTAAATGTTTATTGAGTTCTTGAAGCGATTCAAAATGTTCAAAACACATGTACATTTTTTTCATTCGCATGGAAACGCAAACACAAAACAAGTTTGTGTGATGGAAATGTGTTGTAGGCCTGTAAGCAGCGTAACAATTAGTACATTGTGAAATTTATTATGTTTTAAATAAACAACATTGTATTATTTACACGTAAAAATTAAACTTTAATTTTATCGAAGATACGGTTCATATTGACTTTTTTACGATGTTTTTCTTTCACACGCGCTTTTGCACGACTCAAAGTCGATTTGGTTTCCTGCTGCATGTCTTTTAAAATTTGCTCTCAACCTGAGAGGGTAAATAGTGTGTACATAAGGAACACGTATATTTTTAAACTAAATTCCTGTCCGGAGGTGTTGACGATAGACATGGGCCTCGCCACAGGTTTTTTTATTTCAGATTACACTGCTTTATGTCAAAGCTGCTTCGTATTTCCGATTTGTTTTGCACCTTCCTTTGCCAATTTAGTAAATTATATCTCTGTTGGATTATTTTCTACATTTAAATCTAGATCGGTTAATTCTTTTGATATAAAACGTATCTTTTTTATGCATGTTACACGCATGTTTTGTTTGCATATGTAATTTCAAACCGATCGCCGTTTCTTGTTTTGAAATTAAGAAAATAACATAACTTTCGTTTGAACTTTTGTTAGTCTGATAAAGTATTGAGAGACCAGAGGCGTTTTTCAAATAGTAAATAGTAAAGAAAGCGAATAACTTTTTGCCTCAATCATAATCACACCTTTCCGCTTTCAGTTCTGTAGATTCTGTAAGTTTTTTTTAAAAACAAGGAATTAGTTTATTTTCAGATTCACATTTAGCGTAACGAAAAATATGCCACATATAATTTACAATAGATGTGATTCCGCAACGTTTGAAGTAAAAGTGATATGTTATAAATATTTGGGATTCATTGCTACGCTTAATAGTAATTATCAGTAAAATCTATCCTTAGTAACATATTGAACTACCACATAATTCTATATTAACAGTTAGTCAAACCAGGACCTGTACGTTTTATTTTGCCTCTCTTCTTTCCTTTACACCTTCCTGACAACTTAATTAACTTAACAGTACATATTAAATGCGTCAATGTGAAACCAACGCCAAACATGATTCGGCATATTTCAAGTAAAGTTCTTGATGCCTGCATTTTAATAACGTTCCTAAAAATCAGAGTTAAGATCACGTGTGGTACGATTAAAAATAACACGAACGCTACCATGAGTAGTAACGGTAGGAGTATATGATCTAACTTTATTACTGGACGAGAGGAAGGATGCGTTTTGTAGTTTCTTCGGTCAGTTTGGACTTTTTCTCGTTCTTGACGTAACAGTAATATTATGATATAAGTATACGTAGTACAACAAAAAAACAAATATGATACTAAATGCTGGATATATGATGCTAATGAACACTTTTCTATTTTTGGCAGGAGTTGGCGATCGATATTTGTAGTAGATATTTGCACTAATTACAAACTATCACGACAATTAGCAACCCAACAAAAAGTTTAAAATTTGTTCTTTTCGCATTCCAAGCAACGAATATCGAATGTTGAATACATTTACCTAGCGCTCGATCGGGTCATAAGTATTCATGTGCCATAATACGACAGTGGTGACTGAGAATAAATTTTTTAATGCATTTTAAAACTGACGTTTTCACCATATAATATAACTGAGAGCTTAGTGAATATTAAACAGCACTAAGAGTTATTTCTGTACTACTGGTTTAAAATTTAGTGATCTTTCGAGTTTTGCAATTGTTATACTTTGGTTATTACAACAAAATAACTCCATCATATTGCAATATTGACGTACGTGGTAAAAATACATTTGCCACAACAACCTTATTTATACGTTTTTAAAAAAGTGTTAAGGCTTTAACTAACTCTACCCTATTTTGCTTTTTGTAAAACACCGTGTTGTTGCGCAATCTTCACGATCCCTTTAACTTGGTTTTACGTATTCTAAAGATTATATATTATGACAAGATTCTCATTAACTTCCATTATAAAGGAAATTTAATTTTTTAATCAACAAACATCCGCAATTAATACCGCATGCGTTAAATATTAATGAACGTTAAAATTTATATTTAGTAATTTTAAAAGACTATGCCGCCACTTTTCTTTATCTAATTTATATTTTATTTTTTACTTTCTAATTCCGTAAAGCGTTACTAGGAAGGTTATTTTAAACATTTTCGTGATCCATTAAACATATTTCAGAGTAAAGTTGTGCGAATCGAGATACGTATTTGTAGAAAATTCATCCGGTTATTCGACCGCTACGTGCAACGTGCATTATAATGATAGACTAGCAGTATACCGGCGTTTACGGACGCAGAATCTCTAAAGCAGTAAACCTCTGCAACAGTTGTCACAGGTGGTTAGCACAGGTATGTTTATGCGCTACACCTTTGTAAACTTATACACAATAGCATGTATTTAAATAAACACCACAGATACAG